>VZTO01006066.1:0-17742 GCA_013400615.1 Syrrhaptes paradoxus | reverse complement strand
GAAGTCCCTTCTAACCTCAACCAGCCTGTGGTTTTATATAGAAACATAATACACATTAAATATATTTTTAAAAAATTGAAAGTCTTACTGTACACTGCTTTACCACACACAAACATATAAGCAAATAGATACCAAAACAAACACTACCTCAAAATCAAGGATGAATTCATTCATGTACACTGATTAACATGACTTAAATATAGTGCAACTACTTCGACACCTATAAACCAACCATGGAAGAGCACACTTCCTGAAATATTGAGCTTTAAATTAACTAAAAAAGGCTTCCCTTCTCTAGTGAGGTACACAAGGAAATCATACTATATCACTGATGCTCTCTAGGGGGTTGAGGGAAAGCTGCTCCACTCTGACAATAAGCATGCAGACATTCACTTAGTTGTATAAGCAATGTTAATACAAAAATGCCCTTTTAAAGAAACCTCAGGGTTTGCCAAACTCTGGAAAACACAGCCATTATGTTAGCATTTGCTCTGTCATCAGATGCAGGCATCTAAGGCAAGACATTAGTCTGCTTAGCATAACACAGAGCAGTAATGCCACACCAAGAAAAGTGACTTGTAGAACAGAAAATAAAGATGAATCTTACCCTAATTAAAAAAAAAAAAAAAAAATCACACATGTGAATGTTGGTCTGACCCCTTATACTGCATTTAATAATTGGAAATCTTAGAAAGCAGAAACTTTCAGCAATGGCTGTGCTTGGTAGCTCACAAGGATGCTCAGTTCCAAGCAGATTCAAAAGAAACTCAGTTTTTATTGGCAGTCTTCTGGATGAGAACTGATTAAACCAAAGTCTCCTAAAAAATGTCTGTAAGTATTAAACCACACAGCTAGTTATCTATGACTAAATCCATAAGAACTGCTTATCCCTATAAACTGCTGTTTTTATGACTAGATAGTAATGTTTAATAGAGCAGCACACAATTACATCATCATGCTAGAACAAATATTCATTAACATTCAAAGAAAAAAATGAAAAAGGGAATAAATTGGAAACAAGATTCTATTTGCTATCTTTCAAAGAGGTGATATGCAACGAAAAAAAAGTTGTTTCAGATTTTTAAGCTGGAGCTTGTAAAATTAAATTACTTTTCTTTAAAAAATTTTTTTTTAAATAATCAAGACCGTAAGAGCCTTGATCTCTAGCATTTCAGTCACAATACTCCCACCTCTCCTATTAAATGCTTAGTAGATTATACTAAAGAAAATTTCCAAACAGCATTTCTGAAAGTTTAACTCGAGATAAGCTTAATATTTTTCCACAGCTTAGAAAGACAGAATAAAATATTTGTCTTCAGAAATAAAAGTTGAGTCAGAGTGGGAAAAAAACACAATATTGCTCATACATTCTTTATTTGAAAATGAGGTGGTAAATTCAGAAATCAAGTTCCTCATACTTCTTACCTTATCATTTTTTTTCCCAGATTTCTTCTTCTTAGGATTATCCTTCCAAAGAGATTCTACAGCAATATATCCCTGAAGACTCCAGTCATACAGCTGTGTACCAGCAACCTTTGAAACAAAAGACATTAGAAAGCAGGAACTTAACAAGCTGGGAAATACTTTGTTTAAGTGGAAAAAGTCTCAAAACACAAGATCTTTAACATCTTCCTGTTCAAGCTCGGGGTGTACAGTATTAATAAGCATCTTGGAAAAAAAAAGACAACTGAGGAATAACAAAAGACAACTTACCAAAAACCTGCTTTAAGACTACCTGGCAACATATTTGCCTAAAAAGGGGTGGAATTATGCATCATGAAAACATTTCTGGTTTTCTTAGTATTCCATGTTCAACAGGTTTAACATAAAGCAAATTATTTCTTAATTTGACCATACTCATTTTAAAGACCAAAAAAATCCCCTACTTAGTTTGTCATTAGTTTGCAATTTTACATTTTCACTGCTTTGACAGAAGAGTAAGAGTCCTCCTTTGTTTCTTTTTATTTGCGATTTAGAAGAAAGAACTAATTTGTTGACAGATGGCTGTAATGAATAACTAGCTGTCAAATCTCAAAACAGAAGACAGCTACAAAAGATGATGTTTGCTATATTACACCAAGTCATTTTACGACAGGAAAAATCCCCAAGTCAGACAAAAGAGTATTTCTGCCCCTTACATGATATGGAACTGTAATATTCACAGCATCCTTTAAAACTCAAGTGTATTAGGTTTTTACAGCTTCAGGCTCAAGTCAGTACTCACTTTCAAATCACTACCAGTTTTCTTACAAATAAAGAACAGCAAAAATGGGCAATCTGCCCAACTAGACATCTATTAAACTAAAAACCTTAAGAAATAAAGACAAAGCTGGAAAACCAAAACTATGAGGACAGGGCAAGCATAAAGGATGTTTCTGAAACAGTTTTCTGCTGTTTCTGGAACGGTTTCTGAATGACTTTAAAAAATTTCTTCCCCTCTCCAACAATCGGCTGCTCAGAGATTTCCTGAGCCAGAGGTGATTTCTGTGTGTATAACAATGCCTAAGGAATTCCCCTCCTCTGAACTTGTCGCACTTCCCCTTGGACCCTACACAAATTTTTAGCATCCACATCTTGTGCCACGGAGCTCTACTGCTGGGCACAGATGGTGTGAAGAACCACTTCCCTTTGTTTGTATGAACAAAATTAATACACCAGTTACAACAATGGTAAAGGATGTGCTTCTGGGCAGAGATCACATTACTACCTTACAGAAGAGGCTACTTAATAATCAGAGTTAAAAGAAAACAAACCAAATCAGCAACTACATTTCCAAGTCACACCTAAATCCAAAATGTAGTCTGTTTTAGATACAAAGAGCTAGCATATTTGTCACCACATTTGACAATTACAGTTGTACTCTGATTTTAAACAAGTCGGTATGATACACTGAGTTTTCTCTACATTTGAAGGTGACAAAGGTCATCAGAAAAAAGCACACCAATTGTTCCAGGGATTAATGTGTTGATGTCAAAAATTCCTCAATTCAAACATTACAGGTATAGAGAGTTATCTTCTTTTTCTGTATCAGGAGTGTTCATTTTCGAGTACTTCAACAAACTAGTTCTGAAAGTCAGAGGAGCCTATGGCTCATCTGGAAAGACAGTGATCAGTTGTGCAATCAGTACAAACCTAGCAGGACTGAAAAACACCACAACAGAGATGGTTTTTTTTGTCCACAATGTTACCAAGGACACAGCTACCAACATAAAATGAGAAACAGCAACTATCCATAAGCCATTTCTTGTTCCTGCTTAAAAATGCTCCACTAAAATACTTAAAAACACTCTAAATACATAACAGTACAAACTTAAAAGTATTACTATAGGAGTTGTACAATTAAGTGAATTATGAATTGCAGTAAATGAGAAACTGGTAATTCACGTTACTGGAGTAAAGTACAACACAAGGTGCAACAACCCAGATAGTTCAGTCTGCCATAGTCAACCAATGTTTCAACACTGTACACAATCCCCAGGGGTAGGGACCCACACACATCTTCACAGTTCGCATGGGTTGAAAAATACATTTCTAGAGTGTAAGCTGAAAATTACAGGGTCAACAGGAACATAGCCAAGAAATTTTTATAACCACCCAATGCATCCTCTCACGAACACAACACTAGAGTCATACTTTAGGTTTGTGTTTTATACCTCTCTTTCTCATGGAGCAGTTGAAGAGGAAGGAGGTGAGTACTACAGTTGCCACCACTATTCTTGGGAGTGGCAGTTCCACCCAGGAAAAGTAAAGGGGACACTCATAATACAAACAGTTCATTCAATTGTTCAAAGTGTTCATTCAAACATTCATACAAAGAGTTCCTCTCAAAGAGAGACACGTTTTTCCATTCCGTCATCTGGAATTCTTAAATTATGCAAAATAACAATTTCCAGCTTGTTTATATTAAATTACAACATGCTAAAATACCATCTCTGTTCAATGTGACACTATAAGTTTGTATGTTAAAATTTTAACAAACAAGTACAATAATCAAATTGAGTGGTTCTCAACATGGACGCTGAAATAATTTGAAAGTGACATTGGGCCACAAACACTGCTACTAGGCACTACCAGGGTAGCATCAGCAGTCTCTAAGGCCTAATGTGCACATAAACAAGCTCCCATATTGTAATTCCACACAGGACTATAAGCATATAATATTGGCTATACCATGTGTTATATGTCAAGATTACTGAGTAGAATTATGGTTAGGAATTCTTTATCATAGAATCATAGAATGGTTTGGGTTGGAAGTGACCTTACAAATCATCAAGTTCCAACCCCCCTGCCATGGGCAGGGACACCTCCCACTAGACCAGGTTGTTCAAAGCCCCATCCAGCCTGGCCTTGAACACCTCCAGGGATGGGACATCCACAGCTTCCCTGGGCAACCTGTTCCAGCCTAAAACCATTACCCCTTGTCCTATCGCTACACTCCTTGATAAAGAGTCACTCCCCATCTCTCCTGTAGGCCCCCTTTAAGTACTGGAAGGCTGCTATAGGCTCTCCCACAGCCTTCTCTTCTCCAGGCTGAACAACCCCAAATCTCTCAGCCTGTCCTCATATGGGAGATGCTCCAGCCCTCTGATAATCTTCATGGCTCTCCTCTGGACTCTCTCCAACAGGTCCAGGTCTTTTTTATGTTGGGGGCCCCACATCTGAACACAGTACTTCAGGTGGGGTCTCACGAGAGCAAAGTAGAGGGGGAGAATCACCTCCCTCAACCTGTCGGTCATGCTTTTGATGTAGCCCAGGAGACGGTTGGCATTCTGGGCTGCAAGTGCACATTGCTGGATCATGTTGAGCTTCTATCAACCAGCCCCACCCCGCCCTGCAAGTCGTCCTCCTCCTCAGGGCTGCTCTCAATCCTTCTCTACCCAGCCTGTATTTGTGCCTGGGATTGCCCTGACCTTGTACTTGGCCCTGTTGAACTTGACCTACATTGCATGCTGAGAAACTAAACGGAGAATCTGCTGGCCTTTGTACATTTCTGTTGTTAACAAAGTGCAATTTCACAAGCATTTCATTCTGCAGTAAATGTGGATCAAGTGACCCAAACTCCTTCTATTCAATCCACAGTTCCTGTAATTGTGTCATGCTCTCAGTTGTGCTATTACAACTGTTCATGTCTTATGGACTGAACTGGGCAGGAGATGAGGTACAGGTTCAAAAGACATTAAAATAATTTATGTTTTTGTCAAAGAAACTTATGGATTAGTAAGGTTTTCTTTCTTTCAAGAAAAAGGTAAGCATAACACACACTACTTCAGGATATTTAAGAAGTTCTAATAACAAGGAATAAAAATTAATTCTTATTATAAAGATACAGATTTAAGTAACTTTATAATTGAAAGTTTTTTCCAAAAGGAAGATAAGCCACAGTAAATACAAAATATTTTGTATTTACTACAAGTAGCTGAAAGTAATACAATTCCAAAACACTGAAGTTCCACCTGAAAATAAACTTTAGTATTAAATTCAGTTCCCTTACCACATACACGGTCTGACTATTTGTTTAAAGTTATACAAATTAAAGTAAGACTAGCAGTGATGAAATAAATCCCAAGTCTGTGATTTATTAGAATGACTACCAAAGCAGGAAAAATAAATTACTCTGTGCATGTCTTCCATCTCCAGTTAGGTGAAGCCACGAAGATGATGAAGGGAATGGAGCATCTCCCTTATGAGGAAAGGCTGAGGGAGCTGGGTCTCTTCAGCTTGGAAAAGAGGAGACTGAGGGGTGACCTAATGAATGTTTATAAATATGTGAAGGGTGAGTGTCAGGAGGATGGAGCCAGGCTCTTCTCTGTGACATCCAGTGATAGGACAAGGGGCAATGGNCTAACATTCTGTGATTCTGTGAATAGTATCTGAAAACTACATACTACCAATGATGAACTCTGTTACTATAACTTCACTTAGCAACTCGTACATTTTAAATTAAAGAAAAAGTTTTCTTCCAGATAGATGGGTCAAGTGTTGTACCTCAACTGAAAATATATTTTGCTGTGTTTACTTCCAACTCTGCAATGGAAAGTCTTTAATAAAGGTGGGAAGGAAAAAAAAACCCACCAAAAATTTTTTTTAAAGTATGGTCAAATCTGAAGGCTTACCAAACAAAGGGAACTATGCCACTGTAAATGAGAAAGCAGTGATGGAGTACTCAAATGCAGAAAAAAATAAAAATAATATAAAGAATTAAAAAAATTTAAAATTTATGTTCTAGAATATTTCCTATACTGTTCTATTAACCTGTCCTGTGAGCTTTGTACTGATGGCATCCCTTTCTGGCTTACAGATTTTTTTGAAAAAGTCTATAAAACACTTCAAAATAATTACTAGAGAGGAAATTGCTTCCAGTTTCAGATTAAAGCATAAAAATTAAGGATAGTAAAATGTGATACGCTTAAAACTTTGCTTCTTTAAGAAAAGCAAAGCATGAGAAAGATTAGAGGAATCAAAACAGAATCTAGGATATCACTCCCTTCACAGAAGTTTCCAAACTCATATGCCTAGTGTCCTGACCAAGACAACCAAACTAAACCTATTCCAATCAAGTTTGAGGCTCATGGTCTCATATCACATTTTTAGTTAGAGTCAAACTAGGACCTGTGAATTAATCAAAGGCAATCGTGCACTTCAAAGTCTTCATAAAATAAACAAGGTTTTGTGAAACTGTTAGTAGCAAATCCACAGTTAAGACTGAACTGAGCTTCTTTAAAAACAATAACATCAGTCTGAACACCATTCAACTACTTCCCACTCCACTGTTCAGAAGGCAACTAGAATTTCCATACACTGTTTCCAACAGAAATGTCTAAGCTCCTTAATTTTTGATGCATTTTTTTTCCTGACACTTGCATAATTTTCACTTTCCAAGAAAAAGTCAACAGAACTATCTGTATTTAGAGAATCTAAATCCTGGCAGCACTAAAAAAATATTCCATCAAAGATCAGGGTATCACCATGCTAGCAGAGTTCAAACACAGCATTTTTGACTATCCCTAAATCAATGATCTTTCAGTTTTCAAAGAACATGTGTTCTTGAGAATATAATATTTTCATCATGACATCTCAGTGTGATTCACAAGTCAGCTGAGATTGTTCAGCCTAGAGAACAGAAAGCTCCAGGAAGACCCTATAGCAGCCTTCCGGTACTTAAAGGGGGCATACAGGAGGGATGGGGAGGCACTCTTTATCAGGGAGTCAAGTGAGAGGACAAGGGGTAACAGCTTTAAACTGAAAGAGGGGAGATTTAGATCAGGTATTAGGAGGAAGTTTTTCTGAGTGTGAGGGTGGAGAGGCACTGGAACATGTTGCCCAGGGAGGTTGTGGATGCCCCATCCCTGAAGGTGTTCAAGGCCAGGCTGGATGAGGCTTTGAGCAACCTGGTCTAGTGGAGGGTGTCCCTGCCCATGGCAGGAGGGTTGGAACTAGATGATCTTTAAGGTCCTTTCCAACCCAAACCATTCTATGATTCTATGAAGTCACCAACAACTAGATAGCCAATTTACCAAAGCCTGAAGAGCGAGACACAGGGAATTTCTGACACACTAAAATATGTGCAACGTGAGTGGTTAAATGCTGGATTTGAAAAAGAATGCGGTGGATAACTGAGGAATCTGCCAGTACAAATAAGCATGAACAGTAAGGCACATGAAGTGACATCAGTAGGGCCTGTAAGCAACTGTCTGGTCTCTTCAGTTCTTTCTTTCACAGGAAACCCACTTAAGCAACTATAGGTTAACATGTTTCTTATGTGCCTGAAACAACAAATACATAAACAGGAAAGGCATTCAAGCAGCAGCAGAATTCTTACCCCATTCCAGAATGCCCATGGTATCTTTCTTAAAACTCTATCCAACAAAAAGCAGAAAACTTGAATAACAGTGTTGATCTCAAAATGTTGTTCCTATGATTTCTCTATAGAAACACTTTTTTTAAAAATCCATTTTCTCAAACCCTGCTTCATTTTGCTCTCAACATATTTCAGGCTTCCTTAGTATCATAAGCAGACATGCAAACTGCACTTACTAAGCATATTTATGTTATTTTAGAATTACTTGAGGTAAGAGATTCAGAAAGGAAATTATGTTCCTCAGATTGAAGACACTACTGCAGATGTTAGAGAAAAAAAGTCACTAAAAGAAACAGAATATCTGACCACCTTTCAGCCTAGACTGCATGTTCTTTGACAAAATAACTATCATTTTGTTAAGTGCCAAGTACACTAACACGGCTTTTAAAAATTGATTACCAGTTAATTTGAAAGTAGGAGGCAACAATCAAAGTAAAAGACACTTCTCCAAAGAAAGGTATCATCACTGACCTTTCCAAAAGCAACCGCATGCTGAGGGTAATACATGGAGGCACCAATACCCATGAGACCTGCGGGATACACTAGCTTCTTTATTTTTGAGCCTGTTTAAAACAAAAAAAACAAAAACCACAAATTCAAAACATTGATAGCATGTATATTAACCAAGATAGCTGAATAGCTCTCACCTTTTATTGCATAATCAAAACAATTTTATTAAACACAGATTAGCATATTTTTTGTTCAGTCCTACTGGTTTCTTAAGAAACATGATTACTCTGATGAGCAATTATTCTTTTAACCTTTTTAATAGAATATTTCTATTAACATCTTTCCACAGTGAAAATTACAACTATATTTACTGCAGTAATACATAATTTATTTCAGTACTGAATAACAAAGTAAAAGCCACAGTTAAGAAGTATTTAAGAGAATTATACAAAATTAACAAAGTAAAAGCCACAGTTAAGAAGTATTTAAGAGAATTATACAAAATTATACTCTTTTCTAAACTAAAAGAAAAAATTCACTTAGGAGAGCAATACATCAAGTAGAACAAGAGAAGTACCAATACAGATTTTATAACTTACCTTGACTCACAAATACTGATTCTTCCACAACTGCTCTTACAAATAATTTTTCTTGATTCACTATAGCAATTTGCAAAGCATTTTAAAATACTTTTAAACTGAAGTACCTACAATTACGCTACACACTTGTTGCTCAATTCCCAAGTAAATTTTGAACATTTGAATCAATTTGAACTCTGTTCAATTATACAAGCCTAAAACAATTTAACTGCCTGAAGAGTTCATCCTCTTATCACAGCTGGCCACAGGCTGTGTATCCTGGCTGGCTGATACGCATCACTGCAACAGTTACAGGGCATGCTGCAGTTGAATCAGTCAGAAAGGAACACAGAAAGGAGCAGGTAAAGGAGAAAAGCACGTTGTACAGCAGAAAAAAAAGGTCATAGAACAGACATACAGAAGTCAGGATGTAGTAGTCCTGTTCCCCATAGAATAATCTGTTTTATATGCAAAGCCACATGTGCTTTTTATAAAAAAATTAAGAATTTTGAAGAGGAAATCCATATTACAAGTGTTTAGTGCTTCCACTAACATATGCTCATGATGAGACAAGAAACTTGGCATTAAACAGAGAGACATTCATAAAGTGACATTGCCAGTCTTGTGAAGAGGGGACTTGGTATCAGCTATAACAAAGCACAGAAAAGGCAAGCTTCATTGCATCTTTACAACTAGAAAAATTACACTTTTGCTTTAATTTCTGGAAATGGGGAAATCTTCCTTACTGACAGCTTATCAGTGTGCCTACAATATCACTTTAGGAATAAATGTAATAGTTGAAGATATCGTCTGCCTTTCAGCAGACTGCTACCTGCTGGAGATTCCTATTAGAAGGAAGTTTAGAAATACTCTCATATCCATCCCAGGACTACTCAACAAGATTAGAACAAATTATAGTCAACAGCATTTTAAAACAAGGTGGACAACTGCACAATATTCACATGATTAAACTCTGAATACCATACTTTCTACTTATTGGGAAGCTGTATCTTCAAGTTTTATGGTTAGACCTTGAAGATTTTATCTGTACCTTCCAAGAGGCCAATTTTTCCAGTGAAACCAAGATAGGAGGGGATAAAAAAAGCAGAAATTTGGCTCTAACTTTCTGTAGCATCAAAACTAAGGGACATGTCCTTCTACAGTTTGAATAGTTTCTTGAAATAACATTCAGTATTGTAAACAACAACCAGACAAACAATTTAAAAAATAC
Organism: Syrrhaptes paradoxus; assembly: GCA_013400615.1. Taxonomy (NCBI): domain Eukaryota; kingdom Metazoa; phylum Chordata; class Aves; order Pterocliformes; family Pteroclidae; genus Syrrhaptes; species Syrrhaptes paradoxus. Next base: position 7,625 of record VZTO01006066.1, on the reverse strand, counting down.
AGCTCCACGCCTAACACATTCACAAATTAGACATTTATATCATGAGGGATTTCTATTTTTATTAAACTAAGGACCTTTTAATCTTTCAGATTCAGCCCCAAGACTGTACTTTGCCCCCCCGGCTCTAATTTTCCTACAGTCATAAAGGCTGGAAACTGATCTCATTCCTAACTGTATAACTCAAGAAGAAGGAATCTAAAGAGGAAGAAATTCAAACGGCTGAAGCTGGAAACCTTGATCTTAATTTAAAAAAAAAAGCTAGGAAAAAAAAAAGTACTGCTTTCATCATCTTCACCGGAAAATTAAATATTTTGAGAAGTGCATATATAAGTGCATATATTCATAGAATGCTTTCCATTTGTACATAGCCAAGCACACACTTACAGTTTGTTTAACACATACAAGCACCACGAAGGGGCTTTTTTATCCAAAGCAAGTCCTCACTAGTATTTAAATTCTAGAACCTTAGAGTTCCATTACCTACAAGTTTTCTTCTTGCGATACTTTGTTTCACTGTATTAAGAATATCTCAATACAAGCACAAAATATTTTTCATAATTAACATTTCTTAAAATAACAATTATTTCTATGAAAGCATAAATGTATTAGTTTCTTCAACTAGCGTGATGAAACTAACTATATCACACTTCTGTAGCACAAAACTGCACATATTTATAGTACACCCAAAGTCCACAGGTATTTTTTCTGAATATCACCACGTGCAGCAGCTCTGTGCCTGGACACACAATACTCTGAAGGAACTTGAATATTTAACTAGTTGTACATGTATCATAGTTCAGGAACCTCTTAATTTATTCCTCTGTAGTTTTCTACAGTGACCTATGTCTTCAAGAACTTTTTAGGGTAAAAGAAAAAAAATCCTTTCCTACTTTTGCTATAGTAAGCTGGAACTGGAAAAGAACAAAAACTAGATTCCAGTAACAAACACAATATTCATAAATAATAATTGATGGTTATTATACACCTTTTACATGAAGTTTCTTTATAATGGAAGCAACATTGTAGAAACATGCTTGTACAGTTAAGTCAGATCTCCTGCGTCACAATTAAAAACTAGTATTAAAAAAACCCACAAAAATTATTTATCCCAAATGATGACATAAGCAGTTCAAAAGGTTCCCACTTACCTCTGGCAAGAAACAATCCAACGATTCCAGCAAAACCTATCACACCAAGCCTTGGATAAAATCCAGCAGGAGGGTTTTGGAGAAATTCATAGCTCTCTGAAAATAAGTCAGAACAAAGTGCTTTAATGTCATGTGAAAGTGTTTTTGTGACAAGGAATCATCAACACATGCTGGCAATTGTTACAAAACATAAAGAGTTATCAAAACACGTTTAACTATCATGCATATTTTAGATCTGCTGGCATAAAATTCAAAGCCTTTGAGATCTTCTCTAGTGACACATGAATGAAACTGAACATCGTATTGTATTTACCAATTTTCCTAGAAGCTTTTGCCTTTGCTCCTGGGCCATCTGTTTTGTTTTGCTCTTTTGTATCTCAATTATATCTTTTTCAAATTATGATAAAAACCTCTGCAAAATGGATTCTTACATTTACGTGTTAACAAGAATTAGTTTCAGTAAAGCACTGAACATAAAACAAATCACAGAACAAGGGAAAGACACAGAACAAACAAAGCTCAATCCAAGATGGGAGTCCAACTGGGGCATGGAAAACTATGAAAAATCTTCCATACAATGGAGGTCAAAAGACTGAGACTGTTAAGTTTAAAGAAAAGATATGCAGTATCTGAAATGAGCTCTAGATAGGATCCGTGCTCAGTCCTGATGAGCCTAAGTATGAAAGGATGTTCCCAAAACAAAAAAAAAAAACACAACACACAAATTATTTTGGATTAATTCAAAAATTTTAGGAGATCCAAGGAAGTAAACAAAAATGAGAAGGCTAAACATTACAAACAAAAGACCTAACACTTGCAAGAACTAATAAACATTACAAGAAGTTTCAGTAACTAGGCTGGGTCAAGCAAATACTACTGGCTGGGTATAAACTGTGAGGTTTTTTTTCCTTCTTTTCACGTATAAACTGTAATTTTTAGCAACGTTGGTTGACACAGATGCAGGTCTCAGATTTTAATTGTTTAGAAATATAGTGTCATAATGACCTACAAAGGAAATTTAACAGATATACAGTGCAAATAAAGCAGTTTTAAATGCATTAAAATTATATATATATATAAAATGATTCTCAATAGAATTCCCTTTTAACAAAAGATATAGTACAGTCCTGCATTTTAAATTTCTAGTTAAGAAAACTAAACTGATTTACCTCTACCATGCTCAACAGCTTTTTCTAATTTGGGTATAGCTTTGGCATAAAGATCCTAAAAAAAAAGAAAAGAAAACAGTAAATAGATACCAAGTAAGTAAGATACCAACTACAGATTGTGACTGACTTGGCAAAGAAAATAAAAAAAAAAGAAAAAAGAAGGAAAAAATGTGTTGGGTTTGGTCCCTAAAATAATTTTTTTTTATTCCCACTTCCATCCTTCATTTACAGGGCTATGCTTGGTCAGCATCATGCTCAACATAACATACAGCTTTTTCTCAAAGTACTCTTTGGACACAGATGAAATATACTACCTCAAATCACAGAAGTTGACTTCAGTATTTCATTGAGCTCCTGATCAAGTAGCCAAAACTCAGGATTATCTGAGGTTTCTCAGTGTATGCAGGTATCACAGAAATACTTGAGTAGAGGCAAAGGAAGGAAATACAACACCGTAATAAACTCCTTCCTAGCACTTCACAGGGGTGCATGACCCATTCTGAATAGTGATAAATTCCAATTTCCAAGAGACTATCTTAGACTAACAAAACTGCACTTTTGAGGTGACTTGGAAAATGAAATGACCATGCAATGTCCAAAGTAAATCAACGAAGAGCACTGCAGGAATATGCAGGAAATAAAATAATTCACATTGCCTTTTACTCAAGCAGAAGAAAAAAAACTCAATAAGAGCAATGTTGCTATTTGTTATTACATTCATAATCTTTCAGAGAGACAGTTTAAGACTGTCTATCAACTAGGGAACAAATTCATAAACATGTATGTCCAAAGCTAAAGCAGAGAATGGTTTTGCCATACCACTTGAGCTGTATCTGTGCAGAAGCAAAAACATTTGTTTAGGATACTGTGTGGTAATAATATCTTTAGAACTTTCATTTCCTCACTGGCAAGAGTGACTTAAAAAAAACAACTCGTCATAAAAAAGTGTTAGCATGTGACACACAATATAACTCTAAATGGACATTGATCTGATTAAAAGCCATTGAGAAAAGAACATGCTCTAAAGGCCCCAAAGACTAAGTTAGTCTGATCTTCTGTCAGCTCACACATAACTGGCTCATTTCTACATCTGTGTTTTGAACTGACTTTCCATTACAGATAAGCAAGCAATTTTGAAAAAAGTAAAATGGATATATGAACATAACCAAATTCATTCTCATTATCTCCTGGTTATGTTTTTAATTTTAAAGACAACTGAGAGACACCTAAAATGTTATTTTGCTTAACACTGAGGGGGCGAGGAGACTTAAAACCATCTCTGACCACAACTAAGCAAGTGAGACGATCCCAAACTCAAAGCTTACATGCCCACTTCATGAGTTAGTAAACCACTCTCAGGAAATGGCTTGCTGTGTGCGAGCAGGAAAGCACATCTTATGTAAATGACCACCACACAGACAAAAAAATAAAGCAAATAGGAAGACAGGCCAGTGAGACACAAAGTACTGTTCAAGGCTTACCTGCAATCTGTCCAACTAGGCAACTAACCTCGTCTCAAATGTCATTCCCAGTTATGGTTGCCACAGGCAACCAAACAGAACCCATGTGTTTAAGAGGTCAGAGCTCTACCTGTCATGTGGAAAATCCCCCTTCCCCTTCAAAACTGAAGTCAGTAATCCTCCTGATGGCACTTTAGAAACACACCACTAGGCTGAGTAACCCTGAGTATTTCTGAAAAAAATGTTTCTATACTGTTAAAGGCTAGTACTACAACACAGAACTTCAAGGCACAAAGACACCCTGATCTGAAAAGCTTTGCTGTCTATACAGAACTGGAAGAACAGCATAAGAGGATTCACAACAGCCAGAGTGCAAAATAGAGAATCACCTAAGGTTGCCAAGAGGCAACCATATGACAAGGATGCTCTTGCTTCAAAAGTAAGTCTCAACATTTGCTCAGTCAGGAAAGAGCAGTCTAATATCAATAATATAGGCCTTGATTACAAAGATCTTGGTTTTCCTCTGTGTTCCAAAGACTACTTCCGTATTTAATGACTGTTTAGCATAAACACGCTACCTAATAAAAGGAAGTTTTGCGGTAAGGTCTGGGGCCAGGCTTTCCATTACTAGTGACCTGGGATTTTCTCTCTTCCAGAGAGCTGCGTTCTTTCCCAACATTCCCATTCAGCAAATAGTAATTTAATTTCTGCAAAGTTGTGTTTTGTCACAGTTGCAGTGAGGACAACTCGGTATCACTGCTCCTAAACACAGTGCTTGATAATTTAAGGCATTCTCCTTAAGCATGGAAAATGCAAATTTAATCACTCTCCTGTCCTCCTCAGACACAGGACAGTACCAAATCCAGATATCCCTTGATATCTTAAAGCTTAAAGATTATTTCAGATAGCAATTCTAAGCTTCAGTTTTCTTTGAATTCTTTTGGACAGATGAAAGAAAAATGTGAAAAAGCAAGGGTTTAGTTCAGCAAATTAGCAGAAAGAAGTAACTGGTTATGTGTGAGGAGGGGGTAAATATTATGACTTGAATTGTGGAAAATTTTAAGCCATGTAGCATTTTGCAAAGACCCTTGTACAGCTACTAACTTTTACTTTGTTACTATCTATTAATTCTTTGTCTAAAAACAAAATCCCAGTTCAACCCTTACCACTGAACCGCTACCAGACGTGATACAAAACCATTGTACCTGACACCAGGCTGTATATGGCTCCATAGCATGCCGTAAATGTGAAACCCCCTCTTCCAACTGGGTTTGTGGATTCTCCACATATTTAGTCTCACGAGCTGGAGAGGAGTAGAGTGACAGCTGTGAATATTAGCAAACAAGAGGTTAAAAACAGAGGTGCAATTGTGTAAGTAGGTCTTCAGGGCATGAACAGTCTAACCAGAGAACACCTAACACAGTGCTTACTACATAAACAATGCATAACAAAAATTCAGGCAGAGCTGTGAGACAACCATTACGAGCAAAGTTTAATTATATACTATGATGAAGATGACTTCTAATTGCTGTGCAATTCATCCACAGCTGCTATATGATCCAAGTCACAGGTTATAAATTAATATTAAACTAGTTTAATAAGAACACAAAACATAATTGTGAAAAATATTTCTGATCTTAATCAGCACTTCTGGTTCCCAGTTAACATACTAAATGTACTACAACTCTGAAATCACAATCGATCATTTTCTATATTTGCACAAGCCATCATTAAAGGGTCTAAGTAGTTTCTAACAAAGGTAACATCCAGTACAAATTTGGTTGTTTGTTACTGAGAAGGAAAAATGGTCCGACATTCCAATGTTGCAGTCACTAACCACATCAGCAACTGACAGCATTAAGCACAATGGGGCTGAGCAAGTAGGAACCGAACATCCACCTGAAGAACAATGGGCATCTTCACATAATACACACTAAACCAATGTATTTAGGGTTTAGCATTCCAATATATGTATTATGATTATCTAAACATACTTAAAATTACATTTAATTTAAAAAAAAGACCATACAGTCTATACTGTCGAAAATGAACTGCAAAGTTTAGATCAAAACAAAAAGTGTTAAATTCCTCACAGTTTATATACTGCACTGATGATTAGTATAAAGAGCTTATATTTTATGCCACATTTACACTACATTTAGTAGCTTATTAGAAACTAAGGTTTAGATATATTGTTGCTTCAAAGTGTAGCTAGCCTTCTTTTCAAGATTGTTGGAAAACAACTGTATCTGTATCATAATAAAAGAAGCTGATAACCATAACAAAATACATGACATACAATTCATCAAAGAGTTTGATAACTCATGCAGCTGATTTCCCACCTTCTAGAAGACAAGCATTTTCAGTCTCATTTCCCTAGGAAATGTGGTCATCCCTGGCAATCACAGTCAAAATCAGTTTAACTTTGACTCTGTTAGACACCCTAACAGCTGTGTCTGGCACAAGCGGGGAAGTCTCAGAGATAAGGGAATTCCCATACATTTTATGAAACTAGACAGCTGACAGAGATCCAAACAAACATACACTGTGAATGCGAAGAAAGGCAGCCAAAATGCCACGTCTAGCACATTCTGCTTTGCTGAAGCTGATGGGTAAGCCAATTATTCAGCACATGTGTAACTTCAAACTGTGCCTCATTAATAACTCATGCCAGTGGTGCAGGGCACATGACAGCCCAAGCTAAGGTTACTTCACCAGGGTGAAGCCAGGAGACTGCTTCAACCATTGATCCTCTCACATTATGCAAGTGAACTGCCCGAAGTGCCCACACAGACATATTCAAAAGACCCAAGAGTACACAAAAATAAGTTCCATTTAGATTCACTGCTCATGTAACAACACTTTAGCCTGGGTTGAAATACTGAAAATTTTTGAACAACTACAAACTCTCAGAGACATAAAGGGGTATTTAGTTATGAACAACTATTTTTTTTTATGTTGGAGACGTCAGAAGTCTGCATAACAATGGTGGTGAGTCTACAGTTCAATGGGGTGTTTTAAAGCTCTGCTTGTGATATAACCAAGACATTTGTAACATCTTAGAAAAAAAAGTAACAGGTTTTTATTATCACTAATTATCGTATTTGTTGTTGCTTAGGTCTGAATGGTGTAAAGAAAGGAAAACGGATAAAATTCTGTGGGATACTATATCAGATTCAAAGCATTGCCAGACAAGAATTTGGCTGTAAAAAGGAGAGTCTTTTTAGAAATAAAAACTTTTAATTCACTGTTTTACTAGGAAAATAAATGAAATTTTATTAGAATTTGCCAATAGTATTTGTAATAAAAAAACACATGGTGTTACCAGGACAAAAAGCAAAGAAAATATTCCTGTGGATTTCAAATATGACTACAAGTAAATCTACAAACATGAAAAGGTAATTTCTGAATGAAGAACAGAAGACTTCAATGTAAGAAAAAGATCTTGCACACAAGCAAGCCTGACGCTATCAAGAAGAGGGCATCAAATACAGCCATTTGGGTAAAAAAAATAAAACTATATAGACACCTCTATTACTGAAAATAGTCAAGCACGTTTAAAGGCAAGAATACACAGGGTGGAGAGATGTAGATAAATGCTTTAATGCACCAAAATATAAAGTATTTCAGCATTCTGTACATATTTCTTTATAGACAGAAGAGCACTAGGGCTCTAACCACACTTACCTCCTCAATTTTCAGCAACTCCTTTTTGGAAGTTTCCTTCTCTGAAGAGGAAGCATAAACCTGGATAGAGAGCAAGCTCAGACTAACAGGGGTGGCCCCCAGCCGAATTACCTAGAAACATTACAGGAGGACATGAAAATCATTACATTCAAACAAAATGG
>VZTO01006065.1:4977-43322 GCA_013400615.1 Syrrhaptes paradoxus | reverse complement strand
GCAGGAGATGCTGGACACGGCCTGCTGTGAGCCAGGAGAGCTCAAAGGGTCTCACTTAGACTCGCTGTTTATAGGCTTTGGGATAATTTACTTTTGTCAGGTACTTTTTGCATTTTGGGCCTCCCTGGATGATGTAATATCCTGGTGCATTACACTAGTTACTAATGTGTATCATCCCCCCTCCAGGCTTCGACCCCGGGGCAGACATATTAGGTTGTCAGGAAATGATTAACTGGTGCCATTGTTTAAAGCGAGAGCCAGGTACATTGAGGGGATGCATCAGAGCTTGGGTTTGCTGCCATAATGGAAAGCAGGAGACAGATATGCCAAGGAGGCACCTTGATGCTTGAGTTTACCACTTTCACAAATCATTCCTGACTCACCCGAGGTTGGTGTGTGACCCAGGAGGGGAGGAATTCCACCAAGCACTGAGGGACTCAAGAGCAGGGGGTAGGTTGCACCACCACAAATGTATGGCTGACCTAGCTTTACATGAGCCTATTTTGCTCAGTGCAGCAAGAAGTTCAGCCCAGGCAGTGAGGCAGGTAAATACCTACGTGATGAACCTGTGCTGCATTTCGTGGTAGCTAGACTGCTTCTTCTGCTTGGTATGGGTAGTTTACAGTTCACTGTTCATCTGCATAATTCTATAATCATGGCGGTGGCTGTAAAGCACATTCAGAGTTTTGCTTGCTGGGATTTTTGCCAGACTTCTTTCTTCTCTTGTTTCTAGCGTACTCAGGACTTGCAAAGCCACAGCTGTTCAGAAAAAACTGGTTCTCATAATAGCCTCTTCAGGGATGCAAAGGACATTCCCTCTTGGGAAACATTATGAAGAGGGCAGGCTGCCACACACATACCATTTGGTTGTTCTAACCTGTGCCTGTAGTAGTAATTATTTATGGGAAATTGCACTCAGTGCTGTCCAATAAAAAATTGTAATGCATAAGTATTCATTGTGGTGGTTACTGTACAGGTGCAGTATGAGTTTGCTAACATGCGTTTTCAGAAGGCTCCCAAGAGCTCATGAGCCCAAGATCACTAGAGCTCAGTGTGCTTTCAACTTGTTCTGGTTTTGTCTGGGATAGAGTACTCACTTTGTATCCTGAGGGGGAATGAAGGGAGAGGAGAAATTAACTACGAACAGAGCCAACTGTGGAAATTATACTGTCCCTGGGGAGATATTCCCATGTGGAGGAGACATGTCTAATGAGATTTTAAGGTACATTCTTGTCCTTCTTTTTGTGCCACCAAAGCACAAACAGATAGCTAATAGTCTGATCCATTAAATGATCCTGCATTATTCCTGCTTATTGTAGCATAAATTAAATTATAATCAGGGCAAAAAAAGAGTAAAGGCAGGAGAAAAAGAAAAAAAGAAAAAACCCAGCAAACCTTGTTCATAGTGTGTTCTTCCAGTGAATAAAGATGAGAATAAAGAGAACCACTTTCAGGTATTTAATTTAGAAAAAGAAAGCTTGAAAACCGTTGACATGGTTCATCTAGCACTGAAATTTTTTTGATTGCTCTGTTCCAGGGACCACCAGGTTTTAGAGGAGATCAAGGACATAAAGGATCAAAAGGTGAGCCAGGATATGTGTATCCAGAAGGGCCAAAAGGTGAGCGAGGAGATCCAGGGGCCAGGGGAGACAAAGGAAGAAAAGGTTCAAGTGGATTTCTGGGAAGACCTGGCTCTAAAGGATCCAAGGGTTCTAAAGGTGAAGAGGTGGGTATGCACTGTTGGCAATTAATACAGAATTCATGAAAACCCAAGTCAGTATTTATATCTTGTGCAATAGTCTGTTTTATCTATTCAGATACTTTCACTGAATATCCTCTACCTGACTTAAGGGTACTATGCTCAACTATAGCAACCAATATGCATAATCACTATGCAGGAAAGAATAAGAGTAAATATTTTTATATAATACCAGAGCAAGATGAGGCTAGTGTAGGTACATGTTGTTGAAAAACCTTGGCAGTCTGTTGTGGTGTTAGTTTGGGTATTTATATTGGAGCATTATCCAAGTCAGGGCTGAGAAGAACCACAAAAGCTGAGAGGACTGACCATAAAACTAGAATTGTTAGGGCAGAGCTTTTTGCTCAGCAGAAACAAAAGTAACAATTATTGGTGTGCTGTTTTGGCTGAGAAACTCTTACAGTGATTCAGATATAACTGGCTCTAAACCTGACCCCACAGTATTCAAGGAGAATCAGAGCTGAGGTGTTTTTTCACCAAACCTGTTTTAAAAAGAAAAAAAGCATACAGTGTAATGCCACAGAGATTGAAAAATCAAGCTGTTTTATTTATTTTTGCTATTTCACTCTTAATAGCCCTCTATTTTTAACCATTGAGATTAAAATTTATATTCTTTTAATCATAAATAAATCAGATGAAAAATTCCTCTTAAATTAGCAGAGCTACTCTGTTACTGAAGCAGTGCAAGATTATAGTCTTGGGACATTGGGCATTTTGGACATTTTGTTATGAAAGCTGATGTTGAAAGCAAGTAATGCTGGGTATACACACGTGTGATCATGAATAGGGATTGGCTGGTTCAAAAGGAGACAGAGGACTACCTGGATTGCCCGGCAGCCTTGGTCTTCCTGGAGAGATGGGGCTTCCTGGACTGCCAGGATATGGATCACAAGGAATAAGAGGTTTCAAAGGCTCTAAAGGAATACCTGGTCCACCTGGATTACCTGGAGAAGCTGGTTTGTAACTTCCTATTTTACCATGTTTTACCTATTTTAAAGAGTACTTGTCTGAAGTTGCAGAGAGAGATTGAAGTCAAAGATATAATTTATGAAAAATGGGCTATTTTTCTTGCCGGGAGATTTCCACAGTGTTGTTTGAACTTTGGTCCCACTGGAGATAGTAGCAAAAGTCTTAGGGTCATCATAAGATAGTTGAGGTTGGAAGGGACCCTATGAGGTCTTTAGTCCAAACTCCTGCTCAGAGCAAGGTCAGCTATGAGATCAGAGCAAGTTGCTCAAGGCATTATCCAGTTGGGCCGTGAAAACTCCCAAGGACAAAGACAGCACATTGTCTCTGGGCAACCTGTTCCACTGCTTGACTGTCCTCTTAATGAAAAAAAAAGTCTTTAGATATGCATCAAATCGTAATCGTTAGTGGGAGCTAAGTCACCAAGGGAAAATATGACGAACTCAAAAATTATTGAGTGCTGAAAACATGCCAGTGTATGTATTTATAGGCAAGCATAATCTGGAAGAACTCCAAGTTGGACAGCAGATATAGTCAAGGTTTCTTAACGAGAATACCCACTAAATCTTTATGCAATGGACTTGGAGGTCAGGCATTTCTCAGTTGCATCGTTTTCCTGATGAATTTGTTCTTCCTTTTCTGGGTCTCCACTAGACTGCAGGAGGTCTGAGAGGAAGACTGCAGATGGGCATGGTGTCAGTAAAATTATTTGGCTTTATGAAGCCAGGATCTGAAGGCTTCTCAGTCTGTTGGAGTTTCAGAACTATGGAAACTGTAGAAGACTGTATTTTTAACTGACTAGATTGATCACTAATATTTTTAGATGCTTAATATTACATATTGCCAAACTATAAGCCTTTGTAATCTTTGATCATGTATTTGCTGAAGGTCTGAAAGGAGAGACCAGTAGGATAACTCCATTACCTGCATTGCCAGGACCTCAAGGACAACCTGGTTTACCTGGACCCCCAGGAGTGCCTGGTGAGTATATCTGCACTAAATACAGTGAAAATCAGAGATAATCTGATAGAAATTTTTCTCCCAGCTCTGGCCAGATGAAACTGTTGGGTTACTTTGAAATAACTATAAAAGGGTGGTTTAAAATTTGCAGAATTTTTGAGTGCAGTGAAGGACAGTAAGTGACATTCAAGCTAACCATAAGCCATTGGTTTTGGAGAGCTATAGTCCTTACAGCTGCCCTGAATAGCATAGGAAAATTTATTGGCAGCTTTATGGTAGCTTCTGTTCTTATAGTTGCTTCTCTTCCAAGCCTCACCCCTATAATGTGTGTTTGTATCTTCTCAGCAAGTGTAAGATTTGTATCTGCCCGTAGTTGTTCCTAAAAGCCTGGATTTGGGCAAATTGCTTAAAAACATAACTCATAGATTCATGCCTGCTTTGATACTGTGAACGCAATTAGCATTTTAACTGTGAAGACCTACTGTGGAGGAGAAATAGTGTCTAAGTTCTAATATAATTTAAAGTGGTGTCCTAATTCATAGTGATAAAATATAAAGCACCTAACCTTAAAAGTTGATATTCTGTGGTAAGATACATCACAGTTTACTTATTTTCTTTGTACAGGTAGGGTTGGAGCAAGAGGTCAGCCAGGTGATTCAGGACATCCAGGGCCAACAGGTGACACAGGCTTTCCAGGGCTTGGATTTCCTGGAAATCCAGGTCTAAAAGGTAAAATACTCTTTTTGATCTTCGTCTTCAAAAAAAGGAAAAACAAAAACAAAACCAAATTTACTATTTTTTTTAGTCCATATTGAAAACAATCAACAAGTTTAAAAAAATCAGTGAACATTAATCAGACAGGCAAGTGTTTTTAACACTCTTGTAATTTACTGCCTTAAGCCTTGTAAATTGCAATTGTGAAATATTTTCAGGTATTTCAGAGAATAAAGTATCAATACTGGTAGTAGGGAAATATTTTAAAAGACATTGATGCTTCCTGGAATACTGCCCAAACAGGTGCAGCTCGTTTGAGTGCCACACTTACTTCAGATAGATTCACTTTACCTACGTACATGTTACAGAGACAGAGCTGTATACGTGTCAGTGCTTTATTTTTAATCAATTTTGGTTATGTACAATGCAATACCTGCTCTAATGTGCAGGGAATGGAAAGCGTTTTGAATACTGCAAATTTGGCAGTTGCTCATGTAAAGTCATATTCCCTCTTTGGACACTAAAAGTATTAAGAAATTCTCATAATCCTGTCAGGATGGGGGTGGGGGGAAGCGGGGGGAAGAAAGCTCTGATACTAAAACTATTGCTGAGCTGCTTGTTAAAGAAAACAGTAGGGAACTGACATCAGAGTAGTTTCACTTAAAAAAAAAAAAAAGAAATCCCATGTTAAATAGCTGATTTGAAGCAAGTAACCAAGCAGCGTTATGGTCAATGTTGAGTGAATATGTAAGGAACATGGTGCAGTGTGTCACATCAGCTCTGAAATCAGGATGCTCTCTCCAGCTCATGTAAGCTACTTTAGTGTCAGAGGCTCATAAGTGCATCCATACAAATAAACATTTCTAAAATAAAGTGATAACCACAGCATCTATACTGACATTTAATTCCTTTTGCAGGAGATAAAGGACTTGCTGGAAGCAGGGGGTCACCAGGTTGTGAAGGGAAGATTGGAGATCCAGGCCGAGCTGGAAACCTAGGACAACCAGGAGAAAAGGTTCGGTTAGAAATACAGCACAGACTTTTCCATAGCTCCCATTCATTACATGTGACACTGAGCAATTAAACTGAGAAGTGTAAGGAATATAGGAGTTCGTATATTTACTGACCAGCGATGCACAAACTATGAAATTAAATTATCTAAAAAGGGGCTCAAGCCAAAATTTTAAATACAGATACAGGATTTCAGAAATCCAAGTGTTTGGGATGTTTTTGGTTTTAAGAGCACGAAGAGGATATTGCATTACTTACAGCATAAAATTAATGTCACAGCTTCTGAAAAGATGTCTATTCAGAATTGCAATTTAGCACATATTTGATGGCGGTCAGTGACAAGTAAGTATGCATTTAATTTAAGCAAATGTCCTGTTGAATTAAAGCATAAAGAAAGTAGGTTGGAGGTAATATTGCAGCCACTTTTGCTGATTAACAGAAGCTAATCTACTGATGGCTTATCTTAATATAGGATTCTTGACTACTCTGTAATCAGGATTCAAATTTGAACAAAATAATAACACCTAAGTGTTTTGGAAAAGTGTAATTTCTTTTTTTGTGTGCTCATATGTCATTCTTTTGTGTGTTTTTTTGACATGACAAAGTGGGATTTGAGGTTGTGGATTTTTTAAATTATTGTTATTTTATCTGTGTTTGATGCTATGAAACAGTTGTATGATGAGTGGCCTTTGTGGTCCAAGTATATCATCAGTAACTGGTATAAGCTCAGCTCTACTGACCTGCTTTATCATAAAATCATAGAACAGTTAGGGTTGGAAGGGACCTTAAAGACCATGGGGTTCCAACCCCCCTGCCATGGGCAGGGACCTCCCACTGGACCAGGTGGCTCAAAGCCTCATCCAGCCTGGCCTTGAACCCCTCCAGGGATGGGGCATCCACAGCTTCTCTAGGCAACCAGGGCCAGTGCCTCACCACCCTCACAGGAAAAAATTTCTTCCTAATAGCTAAACTAAATCTACCCTCTTTCAGCTTAAAACTGTTACCCCTCATCCTGTCACTACACTCCCTGATCAAGAGTGCCTCCCCATGAACATATTGAGTTTTGGTACTCAAAGCTAGTGCTCAAAACAACCAGCAGTTCAGTCAGCCAAAAAAAACCTAATTCAAACTTTCCTTTCAGGGAATAGACTTGGGACATTTGTGCTAAAAAAAGTCTTAATGGAAAATAATGTTCAGAAGAATGATTTAAAAAAAACCCTATAACTGACTTTGAGTATTCCAAGACATATCTGCATGCTGACCTTGATTATTTAAATAAATATTTTGATAAAAATATTACGAGCATATAAAAATAAATTTGTATTTTCACAAACTTCAACCAGATTTTCAGATACAGGTCAAAAGCTTTTCACAGCTACAGAAGGCATCACAATGCAGTAAAGGCCAAATCGAGGGAAGTGTCTTGCATTACTCAGTAGCAATTTCTTAGATTTTGGTGACAGTTCAAAAGCTGTCTAGAAGAATTTCTCCTCTGGTATGCAGCCTCCAGGTGGTCGATAAGGAACATGGTCTGCTGAATTGGAGCCATTAAAAATTATAATGTGAAGGATCCCCAGGGAATTGAGAAAATTACCCTAATAAAAGAAGTTAGCTGGTCACACAGTGGAGAAAGTATTTTGGCAGATTTGCAAAAACATATTGGATTGTTTACATTGCTCTCTGTGTTTGCAGGGTGACCCAGGCGTGGTTATTCCTGGAGAACCAGGTAGACTGGGTTCACCAGGAGGTCGCGGCATTCCTGGCTCAAAAGGTGATACTGGATTTCCAGGACTTCCAGGCCTACCAGGGCTTGCTGGACATGATGGTGATGATGGCCTAGCAGGTACTCTTGTCAAACAAGCTCAAGGAGCATAGCAACTTATTTTAAGGAAGGGGAAGCCAAGTCAAACAATGCTGACTTAGAGCCTGAAAATTCTACTGAAATAATTGTGAATCCAGTCTCCTTTCTTTTAGGGGATCGTGGCTCACCTGGAGTTCCTGGAGATCCAGGTTTTCCTGGGAAACCTGCTGAATGTCTTATTGGCCTGCCAGGTTTGCCAGGTGGCCAGGGAGCTACAGGCCCACCAGGTAGGACCTTCTGAACCAAATATACCATTTGGCCAGGTGTGTCTGGCTTGTGTTTCTGCCTTCCAGTGGCCTGAGGGAGCTGAAGTTGTTTCAGGATATTGGTTATAGGATAATATGCAAGAAAATGTGAGCCCATTTAAAAGATGCACTTTGTGCAGATGGGAGGAAACACATCCACTGATTAAGATGGATTAGGATTCAGATTCCGTTGTACAGTACAGAGTGTAATCACAAGCTTGCCCAAATTCTGTGGTAAAAAGGATATTTCAGTCACGTCTCCTACATGGGGCTGAACTTAGATTCCTTTGTGCAATGCGATTGATAAAGAAACAAAACAGAGGAAGAGCTCAGCTACATAGAAAACCAGTTTAGGGTCTCAAAAGTACCTGCATATACAGTGTATGATTTTTCTTCCAAAAGAAGCACATTTGGGTACCCAGCACAGTCCTCCTCCTATATATGATCTCAAAAGGATTTTTTTTAAGAGAATGGATGCAGAATTGGTAGGTTTTTCATGTTTGGACTTTTCTTCTTTTTCTGAGAAAGAACAGAATTGTCTACTCTTGCCTTTTTTTTTGCCCTTTAAAACAAAAACAACCCACAATTCTTATTAAGATTTCCTGAACGTGTATGTTGTTTTACAGATCTAATGTTTAGCCCTCAAACAAGCAGACTTCAAGAAGATTTTCATGCTTGTAATGGCAAGAGAGAGATGATGGTTTATTTTCCAGACAGCTGTATCATACTACACTGTCATGCATTTTTCTTAGGAGGAAGAGGTTCACAAGGTTTGAAAGGAAAACTGGGTCCTCCTGGCTTGAGTATCCCAGGAATCTATGGAAAACCTGGGGAACCTGGATTAATAGGTCTTCAGGGAAATACAGGATTACCTGGTCCCAAGGGACAGTCTGGAAGACCAGGAATCTCTGGTGTGCCAGGTAAGGCTTTTCCAAATACTTGTTTTGATGTAGAAATGAAGTCAGACTCTGCAAAAAGGTGTCAGTCATGCTTTTCCAAATTGAAGATGCTTAAATATTTTTCCATCAACAGCTTTCATATATCATTGAGCATTGTTAGTGCTCTCTTTTTTACTTAAAAAGCAAATTCAGGTCTTGAGTCTGACAGAGTTTAGTCAGATCAAACTCTGTCAGGTTAACCAGAACTAGCTTTAAGTAAGGTAATCCTTGTAGGTGTTTTTCAGAAATGTGTTCAAATTTGATTTGTAGAATAAATCAGGTATGTAATGCTTCTTATCTCTAACAAAGATTTTTCACTAATATCAAATCCTTCATTATTCTGTGGGAAGGAGATGGTACATACTATTTTATATATACAACCTATAAAACTAATGATAAACATGTAGCACGTGGCTCAGTTATGCAAACCTAGCCTTCTGAGGTCATTTGAGGGGAGTTGTCTTGTCCCAGCTGGCCTTCAACTCCTGAGCCAGAAAGGAATGTCTTTCCTATACATCCTATGACAGGTCTCCCATCCCTATGTGGTTATCTCAGATACCCTCACTGTCAGTTATTTCATTCATTGATAGAAGCTGTCATAGCTACTAATCAGGTAGTTCGGGGGTTACTTTGTGTTGTAAGTGCTCATGCAGTTAAAGACTGAAAAACTGACTTGGACACTATGTTATAGAAATGGAGAAAAAATAAAATTAAGCAATTAAACACTTAAATGACAGGACATGTAGTTTTCTGAAGTAATGTTCTGTTTCACTGATAAAATACTAACAAATATGTTCCTATTGCTTCAATTCCACAGGCGCGAGGGGAGAGCCAGGTACAATGGGCCTGTTAGGAATTCCTGGACCCCCTGGCATGATTGGAAGACCAGGCAACCCGGGTATCAGAGGCAAGTGGCCTTAGTATCTGCCTTCATTATTACTTAGAACATATGAACTTCCATGCTGAAGTAGTCTTGTGATGCATCTTGATGTACATTATCACTCCTGAATACGCGTGTCATACTGCAATTTCTATGAGTCTTGTAAGTCTTTGGTTTCAGTGTATGTGCAGTCTACCAACTAACTGCCAACGTTATTTTGTTGTTTTTACAGTTTTGAATTGCCACCTTTTCTGTTTTGTTGGTAGTTGTAAAAGTGACTGGCGATTTGCTAAATCAAGAGCAGAGAACTTTTTTGCTATATTACTTTTCCATCCCATTCATGTTCCAAATACCATTATTCAGCAGATAGAAGATTATACATATATTCAGTATAGGAGGTAATTACCATCTCTTGCCATAATCTGTGCTCATAGATGTGTTATTAATTATTGGAGTAATTAAGAAGCAAATTTAGGTTGTGGATTTGGAATGTATATTTACATATGTAGTTGTCCTTGAAGACAGGAGTTTCATTGCTTCCTTTATGCTATCGTCTAGTCAGATTTCTTCAGAAAGCTTCATTATATTTTCTTTCAGGTTCTTCTGGCTTTCCAGGACTAAAGGGAAGAAAAGGGTTTCTTGGAGCAAAAGGCGAACCAGGTGATAAAGGTTTTCCTGGACCATCTGAGACTTTGGTTGGTATTGGGAATAAAGGAGAACGAGGCTTAAAAGGTACACACATTCATTGTTCTGTCATTCAAAACTAGTTAGGGTTGTCATCTGTGTTGCAGTTCCAGTGGACTCTAAAACATGAAAGAAAATTATTCTGCCACTGAGAGTATTCATATGGCTTTGAAATAATTCTTGCTGGACACTCTAACTGCCTTTGTATTTATGGGATGGTTGGATATTACACTGAATATTTATTTCCATTTTAAGAAGTCCATATTTCTTAAAAATCCTCTTACTGTAATGTTAAACCAGTAATTATATGATAGTAGTACTAGGAGGCTTATATACATTTATGCTATACATTCATGTTTTTACACGTTTAGTAGCCCGTGAGCACAGAATGGGTGTGCAAAGAAATTGAGTCTGCTCAGAAATACCTGTCAGAAGAATTCCTTTGTTTGCAATATTAATATAGACTCTCCATATATGAACTGTACATGCTTAACTGATGCTATGTGGCTTTTTGTGTAGAAATTTTCGTATGGAAGCTTTCAGAAACTTCCTTTTGTCTCCATAAGAGAAATATGGAAGGCATTAACTGTGAGCTTGTGTCTTTCTTACATGTGTTCACAGAGTGAAAATCCTGTGTTTCTCTTCTGCTTCATTAGCTTTAAGAGTTATAAAACTTTAATCTTTACATAAAACTTGTATTCTAAGATGTTGTTCTGTAATATTTTTTTAAAACGAAACTTTGTTTTAGGAGTTCAAGGAAGAATGGGTCTAAGAGGAGAAAAAGGAGATGCTGGTGTGCAAGGTCCCCCAGGTCTTGATGGGTCTGAAGGAATACCTGGTCTACCAGGTATGGAATATGTATATTGCAAATTACTGTATCATGTGGAGAGTAGATATAATATTCCCTCAACGCTAGCTCATAAACTCGGCTCCGGCAACAGCACTACATTCTCTGTATTAATGCTGATGAGAATCCTGAAACTGATCAATTTCAAAAGCTGCTATTTGAAAGTCATAGTAGCTACCACCAAATGATTCTTTGTTTCCTTCCAAATATAGACCATTGTTTGTGGTGATAAATAGAAAATAATATTAACTCCTGAATAATAATAACCTTAAGATCTAAAAGCTGATGAAGCAAATGAATAAAAATCGGTATTTAGAAAAGGGAAGTTAGAATTCCCAGTATTATTTTAAAAAAAGTAAGAATCCCAAAATATGAACATTGCAATTGTGCACAAAAACATTTCAGAAGTTTTTTTTTTTATTTCTGATTGATTTTATTTCCCTTTTCAAAGTCTACATGTTTGGCTTGTAGTTTGAAAGTTACTGGATCATCAGTGAAAAGCAGACTTAGAAAGAACCTACAGGAATTATAAAACTACCTAAGCAATTTCACAAAGTTTTGCTCTGCCATTGCCATAACCTCATACATAATGATACATGTTGACCTTTTAGAGACAATGCATCTGCTTTTTTCAAATTAATGCTAATAAAACATCTTTACTTCCCTGTGTTCCGTATTCATGATTCTTTGACATAACTTCTTTCTGGAAAACCATATGACACTATAATTAGATACATAAAAATGGTGACAATTAGAAATAATTTTAAGTTGGTAATCAAAATGGCTCTTCTCATGATGGCAATTATCCATGTCATTATAGCATCACTGCTATATTCTGTCCTTAACATCCTTTGTAGTCATTGCAGTGTAGCCATCACAGGAAAAACTCCAAATGTTCCACTACTCCCTAACTTTTTATGGAAGAAAATAAGACCTCACCTTCCTAAATGTTCAGGCATTGCTAGTACCCTGGAATTTAGACATTTGGACATTCTAGATGCAACTAGATCTTGCAGTCATTAAACTGACTGCTAATTTTGCTAAATTGAGCTAAAGATAAATGAGTGAGGCAAAAAGTGCCTAAGCCTTATAAGAAAAAGCTCTTGAGAATACTAGTTGTGAGAATTGCATAATAAGTAATAATTTGATTGTGACATGCCCAGAAATCAGACTGAATGCAGGGACAATGAAAGGAGAGTCCTGTGCATAAATACAGATTCATGATCTTGATCAAAATTTGCAAAAGTATATTTCAGTTGTTACCCCTAAGTGCTGTGGTCACAAACCTTAATTTTAATGTTGATATATAAGATACTTGTTATTTCCTTGAATTTCTGACAACAATAATGATAATTTTATCTGTGTCTGGGGCAGGAGGCTGCATGTTGATTTATAAAATAATAAGATGCCACGACAAGCTGTGTATTAGAGGATTCTGTATTCATGACAGCTCTACAAGCCAGCCAGTGTCTAAAGCAGACGTGTGAAGATTACACTTATTTCTTCATCTTGCAGGTATCAAAGGATTTATGGGCCTTCCAGGGATTCCTGGAGGACAAGGATTCCCAGGTGCACCAGGAGACAAAGGGGACATGGGAATTCCAGGTCATTTTCTGTTAAGCCATATTACAGATTCACACAGCAGTATGAAAGCATTTGCACAGATCTGAGCAGTTACTGTAAGCGCACTACACAATAGACTGGGATTCATTCTTTGCAGTACCTATAGATTTCTCACCACCCCAGCATTTGCTTGACTTGCAGAAGGCAGTTCTCCCTCTCTCTGAATGAAATATAACTTATTTCATTTATATATATTGTTACATGTAAGAACCTCTTTTTAATGAGCATAGAAATAAAAGCACTGGCTGTGTAAATTATCTTTAAAGAAGAATGAATATCTGAATATACAAGCAGTAGTTCACAAAACACAAGGTGTGGTATGCAATTAGGATCCTTTTAAGAGTGATACTAGTATCTGTATTTTTCCAGGTCCAAAAGGACAGAAGGGATCTCCAGGCTTTCCAGGACCATCAGGTGACCCTGGTCCACCAGGCTATGGTGGCTTTCCAGGTAACAAAGGAGATCCTGGGTACCCATCTCCTGGGCCTCCCGGAGAACCAGGTCCAAAGGTATAAAGGCAATGGAAACATCATTATAATAGGCAATAAGCAGAGCCTTTGACTATAGAAACAGAACAACATGTAAGCAAGACTGCAGAGTTTGCAGAAGTAGGTGATTTGTTAGTGATAAGAAATACAAAAATACTGTTGTGTCATTACTCTGGAGAAATTTTTGAGTTCATTACATCTCTTTTTTCTCTTAGTGAAAGAATTTCTTATTTATAAAGATGGAAGATCTTGGAAATAACTTTGTTTCTGTGAAACTTGCTAATCCATTAATAGCAAGGACTTGGAATTAAAAAAGTCGACAGTAGGAATACTCATATGTTAAAAAGTTCAGAAAAACATAATCGTAGCAAATGCAAGTTTTGTAATCTAAAATTGTACTGTTTTTTTACAGTCTATCAATATAATTACACAAGCTGAATTGTATATATATATTTAAAAAAATAATATCTTTTAAGTTAGGTTAATTGGGTACACTTTTACTCCACATATTCTGGTTGTTGAACAACTGGGAGTCTTGTTACATAGGAGATTATCCGAAATACATGGTTGAGGTTCTAAACTCTACTATAACTCCTGTAATCTGTTTATTTTCTGTATTAGCTGGGTAGCCACAGTGAGATTATTGTCATGAAAAGTCAGTAGGAATTCAAGGAAAAATATGCAATTTGGTATTTTCTATAGCTGCATATTATATAAGGAATGTATGCTTGGATCAAAAGAGAAGCTGATAGAATAAAATTGAAAGTAAGTCTATATACCAGTGAAAACATCTAAAGACTGAAATTGGTTTGTACAGATTAAAGAGAGATTTTTTTTCTTAGCTATGTTTAAAGCATTAGTGATATTACGAGAAGACTTCATATTGGTCTACTTTGATTTTTGTCTGAAAATCATAATGAACCATCATTACACTTAACCTTTAAAATTATGTGTTATTTTTCTATTGTTCAAATATGGAACATAATGTATTTAATGTAAATTGATTCTTTGCCTGGTTTTATGCAACTGCTACTTCTCAGGGAGATCCAGGCCCCCCAGGAGTCTTGGGCAGCAATGGAGAAAAAGGATCCCAAGGTCATCCAGGACAGGAAGGCATACCAGGACCACAAGGGATCAGAGGGGAGACTGGAGGTGTAGGAATCCCAGGTACATTTTGTTTTGGAAGGGTGGTGAGATATTGACATACTTCTAAAAGAAGATAATTTTTCGATAAACTACACAGGGTGCCTGTGGGGTGGCACATTTATATTCAACTGCTGTAAAACCTAAACAGCTCCTTTGTAGTCAGTGCAGCCAGACTAGCTTATGTCAGCTAGAGATCTTTTGCAGCTGTTTGAAGCACAAATGATAGCAAAGTTCTCAGACTGAGTCTGGATCTAGTGATAATGCCTTTTCTCCTCTCCCACACTCTTTCTTCTTACAGGGAAGCTTGGACCTCCTGGAGGTATTGGTGTTAAAGGACGGCAGGGCCGCCCAGGACAACAGGGTGTTGCAGGCCCTCCTGGTATGGTATATAGCATCTCTCCCAAATTGCTGCTGCCTGGTTTATTTTCTTTGTAATGAGGCAGTTGATGTTCTTGTTCTTCTGAGCTTTTCAGAATTTAACTGATGCAAATGCAGTTTCTCTTTATGTTTGTTGGAGGCTTTGTCTACCTTCTCTGGTTCCAGCTAAGGTCTTTAACATCCTGTTTTCAATGTTATCTGTTCAGCTGAGGCAAGAAGTTTTAATTTTCTTTCAGTATTGTAAAGCTTTTTGCCTTTTTTTTTTTATCCAAAGGTCTCAAGATATGATATCCACACAACTGTAAGAAAGGCTTGTTCTACCTCCTAAAAGAAAAACAAACTAAGATGTAGCTAGATGAGCAGGAGAGGAAAACGAATTCAAAATAAAAGAGGGGACAGAGTTGTAGTTATTTGCTAAAGCAACAGAAAAGATCAAATCATTCAAAACATACATAAGGGAGAGCATGTAAATATGCAGTAACACAGAGGTGTGCAATGCAGACTTTAATAAAATGCTAGTCATTGTCTTCAAAAAGAGCATTGAATGCTCTTACATTCAGAGATCCTCATCAAAATTATGACATTGTGGTTTTGTAGACTTGAGTGAACTTGCACTAACTTATCAGCAGAGTTAGCAGAGATCAGAATCCACTCCCTGTTTAAAGAAATCTTGAATTTGTAAAATAGCCAAGTAGAGAATCCCCAGTGCCCGCGTGGATTCCAACCAGCATGGGTTAAATCAAAAGCAGGGTCCTAAAATGTCTTTGAAAGACAAGAGGTTATTGCCCGTGAAAATAGTGGGGGGGTTAAATCCATTGAAGTCCAGCGAGCTCAATAAAAATTATATGTTGCTCTTTGCAAGTGTTTGTATACCAACACAGTTATATCTATCTTTGAAGTATCTGAAATTATTAAATTTTAATAAAGGGGACTCATCTTCTCCCTTTGAAATGCAAAATAATAGAAGTAAAAATGATGTTATGGTCCATTATATTTCACAGGTGCTGTTGGAGACCCTGGAAAAAATGGACTTGTTGGTGAAAGAGGCTTTCAAGGTCAGGATGGTATGCCTGGTCCCCCGGGAGTAAAGGGAGAACCAGGTAACATCAGTGAAATATTTCTATTCTATTTTACAATTGGTTTCTTTTCCTTGTTAAACTGACAAGGATTTTTTGGGAAGAATTAGTAACGAGCTTCTGTGGAGCCAAAGATAAATCTATAAGTAGATGGTTTTCCACTTTACATAATTCATGGGGTTTTTTATGTAATTGTTGTACATGCTATCAACAACCCAAATGCATATGTCACTGCTCTCTTATACATGTGATTTGTCATAACATGACCTAAAAATGTTAGTGTCTGCAAGAGCTACAGTATTGCTGTTAACAGTTCTTATGTGTTTAATCTCAAAGAGATTAAAGGAACGAAAATCCTTTTGAAGGTGCCTCTTCTCTTATGTGGGAACAAGATAAAAGGAATCAGAGTGTTTACTTTCATGAATAGTGAAGGTTTCCATGACCTGGCCCTTGGCTTGTAAAACCTTTAATTTAAATGTCACTCCTGATGTCATCAACATTCACAGATAGATTTACTCCTCCCCTGTATTCTGATGGAAA
Source organism: Syrrhaptes paradoxus (assembly GCA_013400615.1). Lineage (NCBI taxonomy): Eukaryota > Metazoa > Chordata > Aves > Pterocliformes > Pteroclidae > Syrrhaptes > Syrrhaptes paradoxus. The sequence goes on along the minus strand of VZTO01006065.1, from coordinate 27,206 downwards.
GTGTTTTCATATTTTACAGTAAAAATCTTTCTTTGCATATTAGTATAAAGATAATACTGAGAAGGCATTCATAGTATTTAGTAAGTTTTTTCATGTTAAGTTTGAAGTAATCACTATTAACATATTTTCTTTTCTAGGTATTTACATTTATTCCTCTATTTCTGTTAGTAAATAACTTAAATACAGATTTTTTTCTGTCTTTTTTCCTCTGCAAAAAGATAAAGCTTATTATTGTAGAATGTACCTCAAATATGATCGATCAATAAGAGCTCCTACTATAAAGAAAAACTTACAAATTTAATTTGTATTTCTGGGTAGAAGAAAGTGAAATAATCAATAAATTATATTTTACATATAACTAAAGTCTACGTTTTGATTCAGAAAATTGTGAAGAATTGTATGAAATATTAGACAACTATGATTCAGGACTTTGAGTATAATATGACCTAATATTTTATAGGAGCACCAGGGAGAGGAATCCCTGGCCTTCGAGGTATTCCTGGTCGTAGAGGTGAGTTGTTTTTTCAGAAAGCAAAAGCTTCATTTTTAAATACCGGAATCATAATCTTCAACTTTTATGTCGCCTCCAGTTTTTGGATGCTTGAAGTGGCACCAAGAGTATCAGAGGAAATCAAGAGTGAATCTGTGCTTTTGATCAATGATTTGGTGCTTTATGTCAACAGTCCTTGCTGGTAAAGTTAAGACTATTGTAAAAGGGAAGTAAATAAGCTAACTTGTATGGTTTTATGAAGGTGATATACACATTCTAAAGCTTTTGAAATTTTATTTTTATATGTAACTTGATTAACAAGAGTGTGTTCTAATGAAAACAGGTGATGATGCTGAATACTAAGTATACTGTAGGAAAGCTGCACTGATTGTATTTTTTGTTCCTCTCCCCTTTTATATTGATGAACAGTTGACTGAGGGGACTCTTCCCATATTTTAGGTTTTGCATTGTATTTCTAGTACTTGTAGAAATCCATTGATTTGCTTTACTTTAAAGAAAATTATCTTTTCATATCCTCCATATATAGATCATGCACTCTAAGACTGACCTTAGAACAATATCCTTCTGGAGCAGGCTCTTACTTTGTTGTAAGCATCATGTTGATGCTTTTATCTGGAATGTAGTTTTAAAAGATTTGCCATTTCTGATGTTCAAATAAGCATTTCTTCTGCTTATGCATCAAGAAATATTCCCTGCTCCGGTCTTTCTACCCTCCTCTCAAGTTTATTCCTTTGTATGAGCAATCTCTGAAGTGGAGTTAAANAAAAAAAAAAAAAAAAAAAAAAAAAAGGAAAAAAACAGAGTGGTATGTACCCAACCTTGCAGTGTGAGTCCTGTCTTCTCACAATTATTGTGCTTTTCAGTAGCAAGGTGGCTTTGAGGACTTCTCCATACTGAAATCAAAGGCTGAATTCCACCTTTGCGGTGTAGTAAATGCATGTATTCTGTGTAGTCACCTCATCTTACCATCCTGACAGCTCTCTGCAAATGCAATACTTATACTTTGCAGGAATCAAAGGGGACATGGGACTGCCTGGTTTTCCTGGGCCACCAGGTGTGAAAGGTCATCGGGGTGATCAAGGACCCATTGGACCTCCTGGCTTAGTGGGGTTACCTGGATTTCAAGGCACAACAGGCATGGCAATTACTGGCCAAAAAGGGAACAGAGGTGTTGCTGGTGCAGATGGAAGACCAGGTATGTTGTTATAACTCCTTATTTAGCTGAAATGATATAATTGAAAGCAGAAATCAGCCTGTCCAGAACTCAAAGTTGAAAGGGGTCTTCCCCCAAGAGAGCTTCATAATTAAACAGGTACCTTTACCAGTTAATGCAGTGTTACCATTGCAAACACCATGATGGTCTATGCAGTGTCATGTAAATTAATTTGCAGCCCACTCAATTGCATTATTTTGCTTTCTTTCCATGTGGTCTGTAGGGCGGCTGAAATCCAACTTTAGAGAATTGAGACAGCATGAATGTGTAGATGTGGCACTTTGAGACATGGTTTAGTGGTGGACTTGGCAGTGTTAGGTTTACAGTTGGAGTCAATGATCTTAAAGGTCTTTTCCAACCTAAATGATTCTATGATTCTGTGATTACAGGCATCACTGTAACAACTGGAGGATATTAAAAAAGCTGTAGTGCTGTAGAGAACTGCACGAACTCAGCTCTGATCTCAGATTAAATTAGCAGGCTAGGAAAAATTACTTGATTTTAAAAATGGGTACATTTCCTTGCGAATCACTGAGGTGGTAAAGATGAGTACCATTATAAGGTCATTGAATGTTTAACTGCATGGTACGTAATGTATGTGAAATGCTGTTGGCAGGAGTCTTTACTTACTCTGATGTTTCTGTACAGGTGCTCCTGGTTTTCCAGGGCCTCCTGGTCTTTCCACTCCCAGCATGAAAGGAAGCAAAGGTGTTAGAGGGGCAGATGGCATACCAGGGCCAACAGGCCCAGCCGGCGACATTGGTCTTCCCGGTCCAAAAGTCAGTGAAAGAAATATTGCTTGTTCCTTACTCCATTGTTAATTTGCTCTTGCCATGAAAATAACACCAAGGACAATTTAAAAGCAAATAAACAAACAGCAAACCAAAACAAAAAGCCCCACATCCTCCCCAAAAAACCTTGTAATAGTGGAAGGATATGACAAAGGATATGAAAAGTATTTTTTATGGACTTAAGTGGACCAAAAAGCAATTATTGTTAATTTTTGGCTTATCATTTTCTTGGCTGTTCTGTATTACAGAATAATATTCATGATATGACCATTTCTAACATGCTCACATTGGAGCAGATAATTCTAGTAGTAGCATATTCTGTGAACATAATGCTTTGAATATTCTGAACAAAAAAGAAAATCTTCATAGCATGCAGATGCTGCTTCCATTTATTATTGGTGTTACCTGATTTGCAGGGAATAGAAGGTCGAACAGGTTATCCTGGTGCTAGAGGGGACCCTGGATTTCGTGGATTTCCAGGTGTAAAAGGTATTCATATATTCATTACATACACTTCTATGTGCCAAATGTGATCATTTACATGTTGTGTTATAATAGTATTTGTGTAATAGCACCAGGTGTGGTCTGAGAGACATGAGGTTTCTCCATCAAGAGCAGGGTGTAGGTCAGCTATCAATGAAAGCGTTCACTAAAAAAGCATTTTCTTTGAGTTAGATGTTATGGTGTTAAAAGTGAGGAAGGACTGAAACTCAGTGGTCTTCATTCCAGGCAAATTCAAAGCAAGTTTGTTCATAGTGACTAATAATGGGTAAGGACTTTGGGACCAAGTCTGATAATTAGAAATGCCACAGATGTGACTTTTTGGCAACCTCTTAGCTATAGAACTCAAGAGCTTTTAATCATAGTTACAACACAGAGCACTGGGTCCTCTGTTTGTCGTAAAAATAGTTCTAAGTCTAATCTAATTGACCGGTTTATCAGCAGATGAACTGTTAAATGTATTGGCTTCATTAATTTCATATTCTTGAGGGATAGTTGGATCAGTAGCTGGCTAAAAATCCTTTTAATTGAGACATTTTTCTAGTGATTTACATCTGATACAGGTTTGCATTACTCAATATTCTCATTTTTCAAATGAATTATTTACAGTGACACTAAATTGTCATTACCTGTTTAACCTACTGATTTGTGTTCCATGCTAATTATTGTGGATTTAAATTTGTTCTAATTTGAAAAGTCAGTGTACAGACAGTAATTATACTTTCTTAAGGAAAAAGCTCTCATTTTGTGGCATAGTCAGCCAAGTCTCCTGACTTGATGATAAAAATACTATTTTTATTTCCAGGAGCTGTGCAGAGTAGTCTAAATGAAATCCTCATATTTCGCACAGTGAAAATAACTGCTTATTAAGTTTCAAACACTTTGAAGACTATACAACCCTCCTAACAGCTATCAGCATAACTGGGTTTAAACGGAGTTGAACTACATAGCATCATTGAAGGCAGCACTTGACCTGCAAACTCAGTGACAAAACACATAAGATAAAAACGACACAGTCTAAAATTGAGATTTTAAGCTAGGTTTATGGGACCAGCCATTATTTGAAGATAGGCATGGAAACATCTGTAAACTGAGTGGACTTGGCCTATAAATTATACAGTAACAGAAGAGATGTAGAAGTCTGCTTTCACATTTCAAATGAGTCTACAGGCTGTGTTACTCTTTGGGAAGGTTGCATGGATCATGCAGCACTCTTAAATAAGCTTCTGAAACTTTGACAGTTGCTTTGACATTTTAAACCAGACAGATCTATCTTCAATCTTCTTTTTTAGGAGAAAAGGGTAATCAAGGACCTCCTGGACCACAAGGTGCAGAAGGGCCAAGGGGACCAAAGGGCCAGCGTGGTAACCAACCCTTCTCATTCTAATACCAGCTGACTTAGGTTGATTGGTTTCATTTGTAGTTTGTTTGCTTTCTTTTAGCATAAAGCAATAGCTCTTCATTATGTTTTTTGCTGCTAGGTCCACCTGGAGTCCCTGGGAGAATATTCTCCATCCCAGGAAGCAAGGGTCCTCCTGGACTGCCAGGAATCCCAGGAACACCGGGTGATCAAGGAATTCAAGGGATTCCTGGACTACAAGGTGGGAAAACATGCTTCTGCATAGAAAATTCATGTCTTTAAAAATACTTCTCTGTATTTAAAAACAGCTCTTTGTACCTTGTTGACAACCTTGTAACTTGTCCCATTTCATCTGCCCTCCACTCTCGCAGTCAATGACTGAGTAAGTTTCTGCCTCAACATAAGCCTAAGCAAAATAATGGAATGAAAAGTAAACTTGGAGTAAAACATTCACCATTTTCATATAACCAGAACTGTGCTCAGGATGTTTGGGGGGAAATTACCACATGTAATAGAAATACTCTAGATGTGCTACAAAGTGATCGTATCTGTCATAGTCTGGGGGTGGGAAGGCAAAGCTGGCTACTTCTCCGTTGGCACTAGAGGTGAAGCCTGACACAGCTGTGGGGAATGGGGAACCAAGGAGCAGGGAGGATGAGGTGGGTGTGCAGTGGGTACTTGGCCACCCTTCTCAATGCCACAGCTTCCCACCCCAGGAAGGGAGCTCCTCAGGGGGGCAGGCTTGCCAGAAGACCGTTGCCTCCAGCATAACAAAGCAGGCATTGAAGAATTGTTCTTGTACACTTTCCTTAAAGATGTTTTACAAAGGAGCTATATTATTTATAGAATTACAAACCGTGACCAAGATGATTATGGCCTGTTACTAATATTTTTTAAGTATTTCTGTTGTATAACACATGCTAAAGAAAAGGCTCTTTCCTTGGTTTCTGTAAACATTTCTTATGAGAATAATATTTTTCTGCAATACAGTCAATATTCAACCTAAATAATATGGTGACAGTAACACTACAGACAATCTCAAAACTTAGTAAATTCATGCTGATGCAGCTAATGCAGCTACATTTACATAGGTATTTTAACTTTATTCATAACAGTTATTAAAATCTAGAACAACTACTGCTATATGATTCTGATTTTTTCTTGATTGCAATTTAGGACCTAAAGGAGTAAAAGGCCTACCAGGAAGTTTTGGTCATCCAGGTCAACCAGGACCACCTGGTCCAAAAGGAGACAGGGGATTTCCAGGACAAAGAGGTACAGGAAGCAGACATCTCTGACTCCTGCTATGGAATTTACAGATAAACTGTATTCCTGATTTCTTTAAATACTTCCTCTTGCATGTATTGAGATTCTGTAACATTTACATTAGCTTTAGAGCCACAAGCACATGTAAGCAGATTCTTAGCTTTTAACAGATGCATGATCACAGTTGAAAAAATAATTTACAAAAATATGCCTTGAGTGTGCTCCTCTGTTGTTAACCACTTGAAATCTCTAGGTATCACTGTGCTTTTTTATGGTATCAAAATAGAACTACATATTTTTATGTAATAATGATAAAATGTTTTTACAACTTTTTTGGGGTAAAATGGCCATGGTTCTTTAAAATACCTCACTATTCCATGAAACTATGCAATGTAAAGCTACCTGAGCTAGGTCTGAAGAGTTAATACATCTATCAACAAATGCTACCAATTTTCAAGTTGCACTTTCTTATTGATTTTTTTTGTTAGTTTTCAAGTGGTTACACTAATTTAAACTAAGTAAATATTCAAACAGAATTATTATATTTGCAATCATATATATTTCCCCTCCACAGGACAACCTGGACTGATTGGCTTTCCAGGTCTGCAGGGGTTACCTGGATCACCAGGTACTACCATTGCTGGTCCAACAAGAAGTTTTATCTTTACCCGGCATAGTCAATCAACAAAGATTCCTTCATGCCCACATGGGACATCGCAGATCTATGTTGGCTATTCACTGCTTTTTGTACAAGGAAATGAACGAGCCCATGGCCAAGATCTTGGTACTGTATTGGTAAAAAAAATTCAGACTGTTTTATTTAGAGTCCAGTAATACTAAGTTGTCATGAAAGCAAACTCACACTAAGTGTCTGAGATGAACACTGATTTCAAACATCAGTCTTCAGAGTGGTCTGCTGCTCTGAGACAATTCAGGAATTGTGGCTTGAAAGACACCATTCTTTCCTGCAGTCCTGTATCTCCTTTTTGCTATCCCTAGACATTTTTGAGGAGGAAATCAGTTACTTATGGATGATGTCTAGTATAAATGTTGACAACATCTGCACACACAACAATAATAACACAGGATCTGAGAAAGAATCTTGGTTCTTTGGAGACCAAATGGGATGCTTTAGGTGTAAAAAATGGCACCAGAAGCTTTTGTTTAAGCAGCTGAATCCCTACCACTGTGTCAAGGACTGATAACATTCAAAAAGATGGTGTTATTTTAACAGATTTTGTTCTTAGCCATTATTTTTGTATACATATTTTTAGATATACCATAAGCATTTTGCTTTTGGGTAATTCCAGTGTACAAACACTTATCTCTTTGTAGTTACCAACTGGTTTAAATTTCACTATAGTAGATTGGATGCCATCGTGTGTCTCTTCTGTTCACTGCACTAAATAATCTCCTATCTGTCTGTCGTAGTTTTACACAACACAGCCGCTCGCTCATGCTCCCCCCTCCTGGAGATGGGGGAGAGAATTAAAGGGGTGAAGGGAAAAGAGACTTGTGGGTTGAAATAAGAACAATCTAATAACTAAAATACAATAATATTGGAAATAATAATAATGATGATAATAATAGTAATATATACAAATGAGTGATACACAGTGAAACTGCTCACCACCTGATGACCAAGGCTCAGCCCATTCCTGGCTAACGATCCCAGAGCAGGGAGAGTCCCAAAACCGCAATCCCAGAATGGACATAAATGCCTGAGTGTCTGAGAGACTGAGACAACCCTGAGAGAGGGGTGACCCAGAGGGAGGCAACCTGGAGCAAGAGAGACCCAGCTTCCAGACCAATCCTCACCTATATACTGGGAATGATGTGCATGATATGGAATAGACTACTGGCTAATTTGGATCTCAGTCCTAAACCTAAGGTCGAATCCTGGGCTAGTAACTGGGGCTGTGCTCTCTCACAGCTTCTTCTGTCCCTGCAGACACTAGCACAGCAGAGAAGTTGAAAAGTCCTTGACTGTCCTGGCAGCAACTCTAACCATCAGTATGTTATCAGCCTTCTGCTCAGCACAAATCCAAAACACAGCCTTACGCTAGCCACCATGAAGAAAGTTAATGCAGTGCCAGCTGAAACCAGGATACTGTCACAAACCTCTCCTCTTTTGTCTTTTAGGAACAGCTGGTAGCTGCTTGCAGAGATTTTCCACCATGCCGTTCTTATTCTGTAACACCAATGATGTTTGTAGTTTTGCTTCTCGCAATGACTATTCATACTGGCTGTCAACTGCAGCAGTAATGCCAGTGGACATGGCACCAATTTCTGGCAGGGCACTAGAGCCCCATATAAGCAGGTAAGAGTATAAGAATTTTAGTGCTTCTGGCCTGGAATCACAAAGACATCATAAATTGTTTTGAATGGCAAATCATAGGCAAAGACCTGCCCATCTCAGACAGTACAAGCACTGTTTTTGATTACTCACCTGAATATGTCAGATATTCAGTGATACTCCAAGAAAACTTGGATTAAAGCTAGGATCCCACCACAGGGCATAGCTGACGTAAGAAGACGGCATACAATCCTACTGATTGCAGGGATATTTTTTAAAAAACCTATTGTGTATATTGGAGGCAGACTAAAATGAAATAAAGACAGCTTCATTATTTGGAATACAGTACAAATCAAGTTCTGCTTTCAGTTATGTCTGATACGTTTACTGTAGTGGGTGAAGAACATTGTAAGGGGCTGAAGGCTCCCTGCTATAAAACACCCTTGTGCAAATGTGGCCCTTTCTAGTTGCTTTAGAATAGCTGAGAAGGATGAAGGGCATCTTAAGGGGATGAAAGACCAAGAGTAGCAAAATCAAAGATGGGAAGGCAAGCTTTGCACTCTGTCTCCTAGCCTGCCCTACCCAGGTGTTGCAATCTAGTAGCTCAGCTTCATAGTTTCTTCATTTAGGACATAAAGATTACTTTTTCTAATTTTAGCAAATAAAGGTACAGAACTTAGATCTAAACCATAACAAAATAAAGTAGTGAGCATATGAAGAAGGTAAAATTTAACTTGTTACTTCAGTAAGACAAAACTAAGAAGCTCAAATGTTGTGGGACTAATTCCCATTTTAGACCAATTTTTTTATCTGGTGTTACTAGTAGTGATTGTAAAGCAATTGCAGTGCAAGGTATTTGTGTTACCGTAATTTTACTCATCTCCTCATTAAACAGAGAAAACCTGTGTGAGTTGTAACATTTATAGTAAGCCCTGCCTTTAGGTAGCTGCTATCCTAGAAGATAAAATTCTTTTCTGCTTTCATGTTTTCCCTCATAGCTGCACTGAATGTAATCACATTTCTTCTCACAGGTGTGTTGTCTGTGAAGGAGCTGCAATGGTAATAGCAGTTCACAGCCAAACAACTGTAGTTCCTGCATGTCCAGAAGGCTGGATATCTCTCTGGAAGGGTTTTTCTTTTGTTATGGTAAGGATATTAAAACTTGAATTATTAATTTTATGTCCTCTCACTTTCATTGGTGTTTTCATTTGCCCATAGCTCATTTGCTTCTTAATAATTGTTCAATTATTTATTTTTTTTTTACTTTGCCAAGAAGTAGACAATAATTCTATTAACTCTTATTCAATGCCAGATGCATAGGAACAACTATTCTGATCTGTCCTCAAAAACAGGTGGCCGGAAGAAAAGGGGAAAAGATGAAAGAAGAACCATAGGATTTTAGTCTGACAAAAATAACTGCATGCTCTCATTTTCATGAGTCCTGCTAAGAGATAAAAAACAGGTTTTGGCGAGTGGAGTGATTAAAACGGTCCTGAACACAAATACACAGAAATAACTGACCCTCTTCCATGCTAGGCAGTTCTTTCATAAATTTGATCTTGGGACTGAACTCCACAGAAAACTAAAATCAAAACAAATGTACCACACTGTCTACAAAAGACTGCCTCAGCAATTTTGATACCATAACAAGATATGAGTGAAGAAAGTTCATAATGTAACTGCAAATTGAAAACCGATTATGGGAATAAGGGTGTATCTATACTAGGAGACGCAGCATTTCATCTTTGTTATCCATGCCTGTGGGATGTCATAGGGATGCCAGCAAATGACGATAAATCACAGAATTAAAAACTCCTCTTTTTTGCATGACGTAAAGTCCTTTTAGGTCTAGTGTGAAATTTGTTGGGATTTGGCCCGAAGTAGTAATAATCTTGGAAAAGAACAAGAGACTTTTTCCAGCAGCTGGTTAAAGTCATTTGCTTATTTCGAACATCAGAAAATTTAAATGATATTTTCTAGCCAATTTTCTACAGGTATAAATTATTTATGAACTATTTCTACAAGCATTTACCAACATCAGAGAAGGAAAATGCTTCATTTGCTTTTTGTGTTTGTAGAAGCAATCAATACAACAAAAAATACGAACAGACACTAAATAGGGGATTTGCCTTATTTGTAATTCAGTTACTGTAGTCCTCAAGTGGACAGGTGCCAGCTACTTTCTACTCTTTATGCTGGTAACAGTTTCATGTCTTCTCACGGAGCGGAAAAAGGCCTTTGCAGGGACTTAAGAAATGCCATAAACTGTGCTTGAATTTTTGTAAGGCTTCTGTGCTTTATTATAAAGTTTGATAAAGCTAATCAGTGTTCATTTTGTTTTGTCCAAGATACACCACAGAACACATGGTATGGTTTAGAAAGAGATTTTTTTTTTTCCTGCAGTTTACTAAAAGCTGATGGACAAGTTCTCATTAAAAATGTATTGGTGGTTACAGTATATGAGTGCCGGCTCAGAAGCTTCTGGCCAAGCATTGGCATCTCCTGGATCTTGTTTGGAAGAATTTCGAGCCATCCCATTCATAGAGTGCCATGGTAGGGGGACGTGCAACTACTACACAAATTCCTACAGCTTCTGGTTGGCATCATTAAATCCAAGAAGAATGTTCAGGTAAACCGTACTTCCCTTCATCCACATGCATCACATCCATGTTGCAAGTGTCCAAGGGGTTCCCCAGGTAATTCCCCTCAGTTTAGACATCCCCTGTTTATGGTCATTCTGTCACACAAAGACACCTTAAGTGAGCCAAGGATTTCAGTGTTGTTGTCAGTAGTTCCATATCCAAAGTTGCATAGTCTCTATGGGTTTTTTAAAGAAAAAAGTAAATGTTTGTTTTCTTTCTTCTAGGAAACCTCTGCCACAGACTTTGAAAGCAGGAGAACTAGAAAATATCATCAGCCGTTGTCAGGTCTGCATGAAGAGACCAGTCTAAAATGAAACTCTGCTTTTATTACAAAGAATTGCCTAACTCTGAAGAGCTATAATTTATTAAAGTCCAACTGCATCTGGAAAGAAAATTATAAACTGCCAGTGCTACCCTGTGGTGAGGTAGGGCAATGGGTTTGACTTTTGTCTTTGGCAAATGACAAAGCACTTTATTGGAGAAAGCTTGTAAGGGCAGTCTGCAGGGGCTGCTCCTGAACTGTTGTCATTTCTAAGCTACATCTTAATGATAAAACCACAGCATTACCAGATCTTTAATGAAAGATGTTAATGCTGCCTTTTGTCATGTGCTTTTCAAACTGCAAGACAAACTAAATGCTCTAATATCAGCTTACATATGTTCAGTGTTCAAAGTGGATATAATTTAAAATTAAAATCTGGCACTTATGAGAGATAGGGTCCAATAGAAAGTATTTTCAGTGGACTTTTAAATATATATTGATTCATTTAGGGTTGATTTGTTTTGGTTTTCTTATCTAATAAACAAGCATCTCCCCACTTACCTCACCCTTCCTCTGGCTGGCAAAGAGGAATACAATCTTTTTTGTATCACTATAATAATAATGGTTCTTGACCAGCCAGAAAGGGAGCTACACTGTGCACTGGGCAGCCAGTCCAGTGCTGACGTGCACTAGCTGTGTTCTCCAGAGTGACTATGGCTACAGGCTGACTAATGAAAGTGTTGGAAAGTTTTCATTAGATTCCATGGCTTTTGGCACAGATGATGAGATCTTTTAAATTCTTCAGAAGTTGACAGCATTAGGCCTTTTTTATGATCACATACTTCTGTCTCTACTGAAGAATAACTACTTAGCATATCATATTTTGGGATTTTGATTGAATTAGCAATTACTGTATGGCTCAAGGGCTCCCATGGCATTATCAGGTTATCACACACCCATCAGATGTGATCTCTTTCTATTTTATTAGATAACAAAAGATATTCACATTTTATAATATTCTATATTTAGATATTTATCACAAATTGTATTCCATATTTAAATATTTATCACACATTTCTGCAAATGAAACCATTTATTCCATCCAGTTAAAAGCATGCATCCAAAATTTTAAAAGGCTATTTAAATTGTACCATCTGAGCACTGACTTATACAGGAAAATCCAACTGTACATGAACATACTTGAAAAGCACTTTCATTTACTTGTATAACTTATACAAAATTGTAGCTCTGAGGGTTTTTTTTATATTTATAACATTGCACTTGCAAGGCTATTTAAAATTGTAATGTTAACATTTTAAATTTTTTTTAATACTTGCACAATCTATCAGAATTCCAGTATTTAGTGTTATAAAAGAAGCCTAATTCATCTAAATATTTCTGTAAATGCATAATTTTAAATGTAGGGTCTAGCAATTCATTGAAGTAACTAAGAATTCTCATTTAGATCTTTTTTAAGCCAGTGCCATTTTATATTGTTTCTGTTGAAATACTTGCATTGTGTTTGTCTGACTGTTTGAATTTTCAGTGTTAACCTAACTAAGAAAAAGTTTAATCTGTGTCTCACGCCAGTATCTTCTGAGGGAGCTAACGTGAAGATACAATTTACATGAACTGAATGAATATTTTTAAATTATTGTTTGCTTGAACAGTCATAGTACTTCTGTTTGCAAGGTATAATTGTGAATTTGCAGGTTTTTTTGAAGAATTTCTATTCAGATGCACTACTGATAAGAAGGTGTTAATGTCAAGTTAATATTTAGTCTTCCATTTGAACCAAGTTTGGGGATGGGGGTGTTTTCCTTAAAACCATCACATATTAGATTTTTCTGTTTAACTCTGAGGTTTGCTTTAAATACTCAAAGATAAAATCCACACCCAGTGCTTGTTAGGTTGTAGGTTTTGGGGTTGGTTTTTTTTCTATTAAGGCTGATAGCAGTCACCCAAAGGCATTGTATACTGTATACAACTGATGACTGTGAAGACCCTCATGTAAAACTTGCTAGTAAAATATGCAGAATGTAAGTAAGCAGCTGAGGTTGAAGTCTGCTGGAAATGGTCAGTAGTGGATAATGTGTAAGGAGAAGGGAATGGATTGTGTTTTTAAAGTCCAAAGGTAAGTTACAAAGAGTTACTTTTGCTAGTGCAGCACATAACTGGAAGTTATGCCTTGTTCCCAGTTTGGGATTCCACTGCTCACTTATTGTGTGGCCTTCAACAACTTACTAAAGAAAGATTTTCATAAATAGCTTCAGAGTGCTCAAACTCAGGCTTTCTTTCAAAAGCATGAAACGCAGCTGCAGGGACACATACATTCATCAAGCCCAGTGTAATACAAGCTGGACTCTGAAAAGCGAAGAAAAACTTGAAAAAAAAGTTGATCCTAACTTCTGTCTGCAGATGCAGATCATCCTTCCCTACTGCAGATCATCACTTCCCTACTGCTAATGATTGTTGTGAAGATGAGTTAACTCTTGTCTGTAAATGCTTTGAGAGCCTTAACTGGAAAATGCGGAAGAGGTGCAAGGTGTTAATATATTGTACTGAAAGAATGGAAGCATGAGAAATGAGAAATAATGAGCAAATGGTTGAGGGGGGAGAAAGGAGGAAAGCAAACCTTCTGCTAAATACAGCCAAATAAAAAATATTTTGATTAAATAAAGGACTCATTTCACTTGTTCTTTTGTTCTTCCCAGCGCTAGTGATCTTTTCCAATACCTATGCATATTATTCACCAAGAGAAAAAAAAAGGTGTTATGTGGTTAAAAGTCAGTAGGTGGAGCTTGCCCTCAGAAAGATGCTCCCTCTTTCCTGCTTGGACAACATGAGAAGTCCAGCACTTCACTGTAGATACCCAAGCTGGGTCTCTGCATGCTGCCATTCTTCTTAGACATATTTCTACATAGGACAGCAGGACGAGCTGGTGACACACAGTGGTTTTGATCTGGAACAGCTCAGCCATGTTCTTCTCTTTTTTACTGTGTTCATTCGTATTTTCTCCTGGATTCATATGCACGAAGCACAGGTGGGGGGCAAGTTGCTGTTGACAGAAATAGTACGAGAGAAGGGGATGTGATGACACTGAGCAAAAACTGGGAAGATGAAGAAGGCTGGCTGATGAGACACCAGCAGCCCCTGTGTCATGACCAGGTTGCACCCACAGCACACAGGTCTAGGCACAGTGTCCATGCTCCATCCTGGGCCTTGCCTGACCTCTGCTTAGGTAGGCTTGTGCCCAGCCCTCTCCCCTGCTGCTCCCACCTTCCTCATTTGTCTGCGACCTGGGCTTTGATTTGTCACCTTGCATTTGCCTGATGATGGCTGGATGGTCAACAGAACCTTTTACTGTCACCAGCCCAGCTCTGTGTTGCTGTGCCCAGTATGGTGGGACTGTGCCCTTTCTGGGGAGATCGCTGTCCTGCCCAGGGGGAGGTTGTCTTCCTCCGTGGAAGGAAGCCACTCCTGCAGCTTGCTGACAAACACTCACAGCCTGCCTAGGGAACCATGGTTCAACGGAAAGGACTAGCCACCAGGGAAGCCAAAACCTGTAAAAACTAGAAAAGAGTAGGACTTGTAGTGTTTCCTCAGACAGAAGACAGTACCCAGAGGTATTCTGTAAGCACACACAGACAGACAAACAAGCAGATTGTGTGAAGCAGAAAGAAAAAGACACACCTAAAACTACCAAGATTACAGTGTTAAAATACCAAAGACGTATTTGACCATCAAACTGATAGAACAGTGGTGTATGCAACATTCTTAAGGATGGCCTTTTAAATCACGGAACAAGAAAATCAAGGATAGCTGCAGAGAGATCTGAAAAGTGGAAAATAAAATTATTTGTGCTAGGACTTCTACACAATGAGAAAATGGAAAGAGCATCCTGAAAAGCCCGAGGGTACAGGGAGGGTACAGCTTGATGCAATTCTTTTTGAGGTTTGACAGAATACCTGGCCAGCCTGATGTAGTCATGACATGCTACTATACTAGACCACCACCTGAGCTCTTCGGGAGAATTTCCTGTGGATTTGAAGAACCCAGGTGACTAGTCTGTGGCCACTTTTATTTTGTGGCCACTCAATTTATGAACAACAATCAGATATTCAATGTTATAGTTACATAAATGATCTCAACATAAAATTATCTATGGGGGATCACTGAAGAAGGACCATATTTCTAGTGTGCTTCAAGAACCAGCTTTAGACTTTTTATAGGTTAGTTTTGGTTGTTTTTTTAAGACTAAATCCCTAGGGATAGTTTGTAAATCTTAGAGCTTGGAGAAGTGGTAAAACTGAGGAGGACTTGCCTACGGAATGATGGGGATTGCCTGGTCAGATGTGCTTGCATCGAAAAGTTATGTTTCAAGGAGGTCAAATGTAAGATCATATATTTAAAGGCAAATAATGTATAATTCTCAGTGTTACACAGGTTTTATTTTTATCTAGTAGGAGATCATGTTTCAGACCATTTGCCTCTGTAGAACAGTGCTGTTGGTATTTGTAAGAACAGAATTAGCAAGCTGTGGGCCTTGGATCAATACACACTTCAACACTTCTGGCATTGCTACTCCTTTTGACCTTCAATACATTATTTTGACAATCAATCAAAACATAGGGAAAGCTCAGAGGCTTCTTCCCTCTCTTTAAAAAAATATCTCCTGTATATAATAGTATTTTTCATTTTATTTTTCTGTATGGAGTTGGAAAATCAATAGTTACCTACACCCCAAGGAAACAGCCGCTCTGAAGCAGCCGATGCTGCGAGCGAGGGCCAGTGTCAGAGGGGTCCCCTAATGGAGCTCCTGGAAGGGTTTTACCGACCCAAGGAGACGGTGCCCTGCCGGTCAGAACTGACGTGCCAGCTGGGCTTAAGTGGGACAGCAAACGGATGGCTCTGTGCAGCGCGTTTGCTGAGAAGTTTTATGTGATGCTAACGGGGGTGAGGTAGCAATGCCGCAACTCCCTGCCAGCACAACGGGAAGCTTAACCAGGGGCCGGTTTTCTGAAGGGTGCACTTGGAGTGGCAGCCAGGCGACCCCTTATCTGTCAGGAAACCTCCCTGAAGTGAGCGGCCTTTTGCCCTCGCACCGGAGGGCGGCATGCCGGGTTCCCGACACACGCGGGCAGGTTTTCCACCCACTGAACTGGATTTTCTCATGCCGTATCACGCCAGCATGCCAGTCCACCACGGCACAAAGATGCGATGACAGCTAGCCCTGCACAGCTGGGCGGGATGCTTCCCACTGCCTCGCCTGCCCGGCAGCCCCCACCCCGCCTGCAGCCGCAGCCCCCGAGAGTGACCTTGCGCCCAGGCCTGGGGACAGCTCCCAGCGCGCCTGCGCAGAGCCCGCCTTCCCTCACTAAAAATGGATACCCTCAGGCTACTTTGCACGTGAGGTAGCAGTGGGAAGCGCTTCCGCCCTCTCTGGGTCACATGACGGGCAGTCCCCGGCCCGGCAGCCCTTACGGCAGCCCGATGGGGACAAGCCGGCCGGTTTTTGCGTCTTATCTCAGGAGCGCGGTAAGGGCGTGCCGCGCCGCTTAAACCCCCGCCCCGCCCGCGGGAGGCAGCGCGAGGGTCCGGGGCGCGGCAGGAGCGGCCCGGCCGGGGCGGGCAGGGCAGGATCTCGCCGGTCGCCTTCCCGCCGCTCTGGGTGAGTACGGGCCGCCGGGGCCTGGCGGCAGCGTCTCCGGGTTGTCCCTGGGGGCCTCAGCCTGGCCCCTTCCCTGCGGTGCCGGGTGCCTGGCCCCCGCCGCCGTCCGGCCTCGCACGCCCGGCGCTGCCGGCGCTGTTCGGAACGCGGCAGAAGCGGGACGGCGCCGCTGGCAGCCTCCGCCCGCAGCCGGGGCTGGCGGGGCCCTGGGCTCGGCCCGTGGGGGGCGATGGGGCGCTCGGGGCAGTGCCCGGGCGGGAGGGGGTTCCTGCGCCCCCCTGAGCGCCCCGTTCCCTTGTTGCCTCCCTGACACCCTTGGCGGAATGGGTCTGTCGCCGCGCGCCCTTAATGCGGTCACAGCGCGGTGAAAACTTCGGTGTTTCAGGGAAATGTGACAGAGACTGTGACAATTTTCTTTCCTCCTACTATTTCCAGGATTTTTTTCTATTTTTTAAAAAAAAAAGTGTTTTGCGTTGAAACCTTCAGCTGGAGTAAAACAAACTGGAACGAGTGCGGCCCTCCGCGCCCTGTGCTCCCCCAGCCGCGCCCGTGTGTCACAGGGTTTCTGTGCTGAGGAGAGGGCGGTAGGTTAGAAGTTCAGTGAGGACTGCAGGGTGCAGAGCACCTTCCGGCAACGCGTAGCTCTCCTTTCCCTCAGGTTGTTCCCTTAGGGCTTTGCTGTTCCGTGGCTCCTGATCCTGAATGCCTCTGTGATCCATGTTCTGGCAGCTTTAGGGTCCCACAGTGAGGCCCTTTGGGTCCCATTGTACATGTCCTTAACTTTGTTTTGATTCCTCCTCTTCCCCTTTCGCTTGTCAGAGGATGTCCCTTCACTTGCCAACGCACTTTGTAGCTCGCCTGCACTTGAGCAGGCTGGCTGTAAAGCAGCCGCATCTGAACAAAGGGAACTGTAGCTGGAGAGGCTACAGTGAGTTTGGTGTAAAAGCTGCTCTGGTCTCAGTGCTGGCACAGCTGTACTGTGAGTGCTCCTCTTCACATCTCTCTGGTTAACTGGCGCATCCACACTGTGCGTAACGTTCCCGGCTGCAGCACAGGTATGGCCAATGTCTGATTATTGCCAGAACGCCAGCAAAATGTCATCCTTCAGATTCATATGCATTGCTTCATCCCCGTCTCTTCTGTTGCCTCTCCTATTTAGGAAGGGGAGGAAGAAAGTACCCCTGTATCTTCCTCAACACCTGTAATTCACCTTGTATCACTTCTCTTGCTCTCCTCCCTGCTCATCCTCTGGATTTTCTCCTTCCTTTCTCTCTTTTATTAAATGCCATTGATGTTCATTTGGGCTTCAGCTGCTCTCTGTCCTTTATTTATCCTGTATTTGTGATTTCATTTTTATTGTCTCATCATTCTCAAACTTCTTTTCTATTCTTATGCCTCTTAAGAGCTGCTTAGTTCTGTAAATATCAATTTTTAAATCCTCATTCTCCCTGATTTATTATTAATGTCTACTGTAAAATGGTCTGTGCAACAAGAATGTTACAGAAGACATAACTTTGATTTCTGTTCTCTTTAAATAGTTGGGGGTTTTGTTAACAAGCTCTGTTTAAACATTTTAAGTTTTCTATTGCTGAAAGCTCACTGTTTCTTGTTTTGCTGTTCCCTTGTAAAAAAGGGTAAAAATTGAAATGAATTTGACAGAAAATACAATTCCAATGATGCAAAGTAGATGAGAAGTACACAAGAGTAGGAAGACATTGAGGTATTGTATCTATAGATGCTTGTCAAGAACAGCTAAACCCATACAGTGGTGTTTAGTTTATAAATAGTTTATAAAGGGACTGTTCTAAAGCTGTCCTTTCTATGTGTGTTTTACCTTACAGCTAGAAAGCAGTTGTCATGCAGCCTCCTGTACAAAGGCAATGCCAAATTTTAGGGAAGCTGTGGTGTAAATACTGCTGCAGTGTAGCGATATTTGAGTGCAAAAATTAGAGCCATACAGGTGTTTCAAAATGATTAAGTGAACAAGCAGTGAAACACCTTTTGTCAGGTCTTGTGAGCAATAACTATTCAAGCTGCTGACAGTGGATATTCTGGGTACTTTAAGTTCTTCTTAAAATTCTGTCTCTCTATTGACATTATGATTTTTACTCCTATTGATTTGGAAGTGCTTTACTGATCATAGACCATGTTTTGAAATGAAAAACAACTTCCAGAATGTGGAAGTATCAGAAGACTGTGTACTTTGTTCACGTCACTGGCTGATCTAGCCAATGTCTTGCAAGAGGGAGTCTGTCTTGCAAAACCAAAGGGCAGGGACATAAAAAACCCAAGGTGAAATCTTAAGAATTTTGAAGTGACAAGAGCTGCTTAAGCACCTCTTGAGCTCCTATAAAGTGTTTCATTAAATAGGTTGTTCCAGATCCTTTCACTTGGTACATACAAACAGTAAGAATTAATACAGACCGATTAAATCTGCATCACTTCAGGTATTTGCTTTATAACTATTTTTTTTCAAGTTTATGTAGAACAGTGGCCTTCTTGCCTTCTCACTGACCTGCAGTTCTACTGTGCTGCAGTGAGACTTGGAGATGAATGAGATTCTTTTCTTTGATCTGTGGTGTTAGGAAGTCCTGAAAGTAACACTGAGGATCCCAGGATGGATTGCCAAGTGGATCACATCTGAATATACTAAATGTGGGCATTTAATATAGAGTTACACAATCCACAACCTTCTGTGTGCTTCCTTCTGTTGTCTGAAGGGTACTGTTTGAGGTTTTATTGATAAATATGGAAAGTATTGCTTCTGTGTGGTGACGGGAGGAATGGCTGTGGTCCGTCTCGCCTGCCATGCAGGTGGTCTGCGTTGAGACACTTTGTTCGCAAAGTTCTGCACATTTGGCTTATGAAAGCACGCACACAGCAACAGACATAGCCCTGCTGCCAAAAATAGTAAAAGAATGCAGTTGCAGTTATAGTGGTAAACCCTGCATTTTTGCCAGGATAAATTACTTAATTTAGGGAACTACTTCAAGCAATACCGCCAAAAGATTTCTTGTTAGAGTGGATTTGCCAGGATAACTATATTTACATATTGTGTGTATATATATAAAAATATGTATTTCTCTCAATCCTAACCCTAAAAATAATGGTTATTTCAGTCTGAGCTGTTGACAGGGCCCCCCAGCCATTGTCTGGGTGCAAAGTTTCTCACAACCAAGTATTCCTTGCAGCTCGCAGCTTCCTTTGGGAGCCCCTTTCCAGCCCACCTCCAAGTGCAGCTCTAGGATTTCTTTTTCTCTCAACCTTAAACCTAACCCTAAAAACCCAGTTATCTTGGTCTTTGTCTTTGGCATGGCTCTCAGCAAGTGCCGTATTAGGAAGTTTCTCACAGCCCAGTTTCTAGGAAATTTCCCCACTGCTTCATATGAAATTCCCCCCCCTTTCCAGGAAAAGGTATATGTGCAGTATTGGCAAACCCTTTTAAGTTTAAATACAGGCTTGTTCTTTTTCTGCCCATCTTGTATCTGTTCTGCAAAGGTAAGATTTTCACTTAGAGAAAAATTCAGAAGTTTACAGGTTGCTTGTGGTTGGGAATGGGTTATGAATCTGTCAGGTTTTCAAGCTGATTTGACAGGCAGTGGATAAGGAACTTGTAAGATGGAGTGAGACCTGGGTGACTGACAGCGAGCAGAAGGCTGCTGCCCAAGCCGACCCCTTTCTTTTGTTGCCCTACGTCAACATGCAGTTTTCTAAGCCTTTTTCCATTTTCTCAAATACTACTACACTGGATCTATGTAAATACAGATCCCTATTTCAGATTTCTTGCCAATCCTGAATAGATTTGCTACCAATTCTTTTTGATCTGCTGGTTTGTTTGTGTTTTGCTAGCCTGTGCGGAAATGGTACATTACATCCAGAATTTCTACAGTTTTTTGTCACAGATCAGTTTGAGGAACATCGGTGCAGCCTTGAGTGTTGCCTGCAGCATCACTTTGTTCTTCTGTCATTGCCCTCAACTCTCGGCTCCTTATGACTATGCTTCCTAGGAATTTTATCGTATAATTTATTTCTCTAAATAAGTCTGTTCAGTTCAGATCATCTACCACTTGCCTGGTGATCAGAACGAAAAGATTCCTTTACACGCTTTCTGCTTGTTTGCTACTATAGTTTTTGGTTTTCTTTTGCCAGAATGAGTGGGGCTGCATTCCCATCTCCAGCTGCCGAGATGGCGGAAATAAATCGCCTTCAGTATGAAATGGAATACACAGAAGGAATCAGTCAGCGCATGAGGGTCCCAGAAAAACTCAAAGTAGCTCCTCAAAATGCTGACCTTGAGAAGGGCATCCAAGAAGGATTTCCAAATGCCAGTGTAACTATGCAGGTTCCAGAGCGGATTGTAGTGGCAGGTACGTCTGCATCTCAATAAAAGAAAAATAGGTGAAAATTTAAATTAGTTCCATTAGTTCTGGATGGACAAAAATATATACTGATATTTTTTTAGAAGAAAAATCTGTACAATGCTTTCTGGTTTTCAAACAGTTATTGCTCATCAACTTTGACTTAGGAAGTTTCTTAAACTCTGAAAATACTTCATGAATAGTTTTGGTATAGCTTGTAGTGGAGACAGCTGATGATGGATTACGAACAAAAGTTCAAGGGCTGACTATTCATCTTACTAAACCATTTCTGGAGCAAAAGCACCTTAATGTTTATTAATTTACACCTGAATTTTCTTAATTAATTGTAAGCTGAAGTAGCTGTAACAAGTTCTGGGGATGTACTATATATATATATCAGCCATTCAAAATGTGCTTGCTTGTAATCAGAATGCTGACTGTGTTAAGGATCTGTCTGTTACTGAGTGGAATCTGTCAGTACTTCTTTAGTATTTATGGTCATGGGCTTTACAGTCGCAGACCTGGAACTGCTGAAGCCTTTACAATTTGCAAAATGTGCGACGCACATATACTGTATGCTTTGAAAGAGTGACATCTCCACATCCCCAGTCACTGTATTTCTAAACAATTGCACCTTCAATAGGGCTATGTCTTGAGATTAAAAGTGTTCTCACTTAAATAACAGTTGATGTCGCTCAGGATTACTCAGGATTGTTGTTCTCGGACAAACTGTTCAAATAAGTGTCAATTAATGTGGTCTTTGAGAGCTTTAACCATAGTTTTTAACATACAAGCCCTGTTAAAGAAGTAACTGATGTAATGTCCTTCTGAACTTTAGCATTAGCATTGCTTTCTGTTGACAACTGTGTTCTTGCAGGTGATAGTGAAGACATTCCACTTTCCAGACCACCAGACCTTGATCTTCTTCAGTCTACTCCATTCAAACCACTGGCACTGAAAACTCCTCCCCGCGTTATTTCTCTTAGTGATCGACCACTAGATTTTTTGGACCTAGAAAAGCCTCCACAGCAGACACCTCAAAATGAAGAGGCTAGTACTTATTTTACTTTTTCCTTAGTTGAGAAGCTTTCTACTAAAGAAAGGGAAGTGACCAGTGATTTCTCTACTGTGATGCAGATCTACTTGGTGCTAGCATAAGTTAGGAAAATATAAAAATATTTTTGTTAGCACTGTAGTGGTTCTAATTATGACTTTAAAGTTCCTGGCAGATGGCTAGTTGCCATGCTCAATAAGTTTACACAGTACTTACAAAAATAATAATTAGAACTACTCAAAAGACTTGTAACAAAAAACTTTTGAAGACAAAGCTGCAAGATTTTTTTAATTTGCAGGTTATC
>VZTO01006064.1:1303-19133 GCA_013400615.1 Syrrhaptes paradoxus | reverse complement strand
CTGGGGGGACGGGGGGACTGAGGGGCTGGGGGTGCTGCGCTTTGCAGTGCTGGGGCTGGGGAGCTGCGGTGCTGGGCTGGTGGCACCACACGTGTCAGCCCCCACCAGGAGCCCACTGGCTCCTCGCCGGCCGCCTCACGTTGCCACCGTCTCTCCTGGCAGCTCCTGTACTCGCCGGTGGAGAACATCCAGCGCGTGGCGGCCGGCGTGCTGTGCGAGCTGGCCCAGGACAAGGAGGCGGCAGATGCCATCGATGCCGAGGGGGCCTCGGCTCCGCTGATGGAGCTGCTGCACTCCCGGAATGAGGGGACAGGTGAGTGTCACTGTGCTGGACCCTGTGCCGAGGGCTCTCTGCCGCCTGCCATCGCCCCAGCTGCTGCTGCTCTGGGGCTTCGCTGTGCCCTGGCACCGGGAGCTGAGGCTGCCGCCCTCCCCTGCAGCCACCTACGCGGCCGCCGTGCTGTTCCGTATCTCGGAGGACAAGAACCCCGACTACAGGAAGCGTGTCTCTGTGGAGCTCACCAACTCGCTCTTCAAGCACGACCCGGCAGCCTGGGAGGCGGTGAGCATCCATCCCGCTGGGCGTGGAGACCGGCCCCGTTCCCTGGGGGGGTGGCTGGGCTGTGGTCTCGGCTCTCCGGCAGCCCTGGGTCATGGTACTCGCTGCCCGGGCTGGGGCTGGGCACCACTTGTCCCCTGAGCATCACGCATGTGCCAGCACGTGTCCCCTCTTCAACTGTGTCCCCTCCTCTCGTAGGCTCAGAGCATGATCCCCATCAACGAGCCCTACTCGGATGGTGAGTACGGCGCCAGCTCTTCTGCGGGACCCCCGGGCTGGGCTCTGGTGGGGGTGATGCTCCTCTCGGCACCAGGCTGGTTTTAGATCCTTCTCTGGGCAGCTGCCAGGACGGTGCCCGCCGGGGCTGCCTGGGGACGCTCAGCAGGATGCTCGGCTCCCCTGTGTCCTGGGCTCCGGCGGTTTGGGGCAGACGGGTGGCGGGTGGCCCTTGTGTCACTTTCAGCACCACGTGCCACATGCTGCCCTGGGCGGGGGGACCAGGGAGGGGGCTGGGGGCTGGAGAAGTCTCTCGCCGGTGGGGGCTGAGGTTGCCGCGTCCCTTCCCTGCAGAGCTAGACCCTGGCTACCGCCCCATGTACTCGGGGGACATCCCGCTGGACCCCATTGACATGCACATGGACATGGACGGGGATTACCCCATGGACGCCTACAGCGACGGCGTCCGGGCGCCCTTCGCTGACCACATGCTCGCCTAACCCCCCGCAGCCCCCGCACCAGGTAGTCGCCGGCGGGTACCCGGGGGGGGGGACAGGGCTGGCCGCTGGCACTCGGTGTGCCGTGGGGTCCCCGGTGCTGCCGTGGGGTCCCTGGTCAGCACCCCCATCGCTGGGGGCCCTGGTCCCCCCCCTCGGTGGGGTGACGGAGCTCTCTCTGCCGCCGCAGGTGTTTCCTCCGTACAGACGAGGGTGGCCCCAGAGCTGAGCGTTCGCGAGAAGGACTTGGGAGACAGAAGTGCCTGAGAAGACAAACTTTTCCATTCCCACAAGAGGTTTTATTTTTGGATTTTTTTTCTTCGCTGTGGGTCTGTGGAGAAGGTCCTTCCTCCTGGGACTGCTTCGAGCACCTACTGCCGCATCCAGCATCCAAGATACTGTTTCTGAAGCTTTAAAACACACAAACCCCGCACCGTTAGCGACCTTTCATTGGCAAAATAGTCTTTTCTATGAATATATATTTCTTTTTTATTTTTAATATGGTGCCAACAGCTTTTGCTGTCTTTAAGTTTGTGCTTTGTAGCTTCCCCACTCTGTTCGGTGTGCGAGTGTTCAGGGGAGGAATCTAACCCAGGAGAGCCTTTTGCTTTCTGGGAACTCCACACTTAACCAAGGGAACCCGGAGTTCACCGAAACCAAAGGGAGCCGTGTCCCAGGACCTTCGCTGTAGCCATCAGGATGTCTGCGGTTTGATTCTTTCCGATCAGCCGTTGGGGAGCTGACCTTGTGTACCCGCCTGTCCTACCAGTGCCCATAGAGGAGTGACTCCAGCGTTAGGAACCGTGTCCTTGTCCCAGTCTCTGTTGCACATTTTAACCCCTTTCCCTTCTTTCTGGTGAGTGGTGTGTTTCCGTCCTCTCCTCCCTTATCTAACACATTTTTTAAAGAGGCTCTAGATCTGATGGTGGTTTAACACTTTGACCGGAAAGGGATGGACAGTTCCGAGCGTGGTTCGGGAATCGAAGATTTTATTATATCTGTAAGTTGTTTTTGTATAGACCAAAGCAGAGAATAAAATAACCCCCCCAGCCCCGCGCTGCCCTGAGCCTCTTCTTCCGTCGGCTGGGGAAGGTCGGGGCAGGGGCTGCGGGGGGTGAAGGTGGCTGTCACCCTCCTCAGGCCGGGCGCCGGCTGTTCCCTCCCGTGGGGCCGGAGGGATTGGGACGAGCTGGTTCCCATGCTCTGCCCCGGTGTCCACCCTATGCCTGGACCCCTGCCAGCCCGTCCCTCGCTGGTTGTTAGTATACCAGCTCCGTCGGGGCGGCTGTCTGCTCTGTCAGGGACTAAAAAACCCCAGTAATTAGGATGTTTGTTCATCAGGCAGCATCACCGGCATCTCCTCTCTGCTGCTCCAAGGAGCTCTAACGAGCTGGAGGGCTGAGCGCGGCGGCTGGGACTGAGCCGCGCGGATGGATGGAGCCGCGCGGGGCCAAGTTAAAAGAGTGATTGACTCGCTCAGACCTGGTTCCCTCCTTCCGCAGCCCGGCTCCGTGGTGGGAACAGATGGCAGGAGGAAATATCCTCGGCTGAAATGCCAACTCTGGCGGCTGCGCCCGGGGAGGGCGATGGGGAAGCGGCACCGGGTGCCAGGTGGGGATCGTGCTGGAGGTGGAAAATGTTCCCACCAACCCCAGGGCTGCCCATCTGCTCGGCAGAACTCCTCGGTGTGGGGACGGGGCCAGAGCCAGCCGCTGCTGGCAGCCCCCCAGCCCTTCCTGTCGCACCGTTCTGGTGGCTGGGGCAGGCTGGGGACAGAGGCAGCAGGCGCGGGGCTGGGCAGTGACAGGGGCTCCAGCGCTGTCCCCTGGGCTCGGGGGGCATCCTGCGCTGAGCTCAGCCCTGCGGCTGCAGCCAGGCTCCGCTGCGGCAGGGATGTGGCTGCGCTTCCCCCCGCAGCCCCGGCTGGCACCAGGGACCAGCACAGCAGCAGCTGCTTCCCGGGCAGCCCCCCAGGCCCCCAGCGCTTCCCCAGGGCAGTGGGGCTGTGGCTGGGGGGGGCAGGCAGCCCCCTGTCTGCTGCAGCTGCTGCAGAACAAGAACAGATCAGTGCCAGGCAATGGGAATAACTCCGGGTACAGGGTGGGGGGCAGGTGATCCAGCCCCCCAGCCCTTGGTGCCATGTGGGGGGAGAATTCGTGCGCCCCGACCCACATCTCCGTGGGCACAGGCTCTGCTGCTCAGCCAGGGGGTCCCTGGCCCCCGAGTATCCGTGCCTGCATGGATGGGGGATGAGGGGCTCCAGCCCTGCGCCCTGGGAGGGGGGTTTGGCTGTGCCCACCCTGGAGCCCCCCTTGGGGGTCCCAGCCATCCCCTCTGCACGTATCCGGGATGTTCCTGGTGTCAGGTCTGGGTGTCCCCGAGGTGTCACCGGGCCTGGAGATGTCCCTTGCCCCCCCCTGGGGTCCCATCACCGTGACAAGGCTGCCGGGGGGGCACCGCTGGGATTTTGGGGGGGAAGTGGAGCCAGAGGACACCAGCACCGGGACAGCCGGAGCTGCTTGCGGGGGTCCCCGGGGAGCTACATCCCCCGGGAGGGTCTGGGGGGGCCCCGGGGGGTGGCGGCGCCGGATGACAGGTCCCGGTATCCCCGGCCGCCCTCCGCACCTGCCCGGGAGCGGCTTTTGTTACCGGGGGGCGCGGGGGCGATGGACGGGGGCTGTGTGGGTGCTGCCCAGGACCCCTCCCCTGCACCGGGACCCCCCATCCCGGAACCCCCCGCGGCACCGAGCCCCCGCCTCTCCCGGTACCCCGCCCCCCCGCAGCCGCCGGGTCCCCGTCCCTCGGGCTCCCCCCGCTGTCCCGCTCCCCCCGGCACCGCGGGACACCCCCCGCCCGCGGGCAGCCCCGGGCCGGTCTCCGGGGGGGTCACGGCTGCCGTAGCCCCTCCGGACAGTTCGCCCCCTCTCGCCGCTTCTCCCGCCGCTCCCACGCGTGGGCTCCGGCACCGTCCCAC
This sequence comes from Syrrhaptes paradoxus, assembly GCA_013400615.1. NCBI lineage: Eukaryota > Metazoa > Chordata > Aves > Pterocliformes > Pteroclidae > Syrrhaptes > Syrrhaptes paradoxus. The sequence goes on along the minus strand of VZTO01006064.1, from coordinate 14,887 downwards.
CTTCCCCCGCCTCCTGCCGCACCCTCGCCCCCCGGGCCGGGATCCCCCTCCCTCGGTGCCGGCTCCATCGCCCCGCACGTTGGCCTTGCTGCCCTGCAGCCCCCCGACCCAGGCACCTGCGGGGGCTCTGAGCACCCCCCAGCCCCAGCCCCCGGCTCCTGCCGCAGCAGCTGGGGGGGGAAAAAGCCCAGAGCAAGCCTGGCCCCCCAGCAGCATCGGCACCCGGGCACTGGGTGGGGAGGGGGCTGCGGGCTGGGCTCAGCCTCGCCGTGGGGCTGTGCAGGTGGGGAGGGGGCTTTGGGCTGGGCCCAGCCTCGCCGTGGGGCTGCGCAGGCAGGGAGGTGCCCGGGCAGGAGCTGTGTGACGGGATGGGGCAGGGCAGGGAGCAGCGGGTGCAGGTCTGGGTGTGTGCCTGGGGAGGGCTGAGCCGTGGCCCCTGCCCCACCGCTGGCTGGTGGTCCACTGGGTCCCCCACCCTTTGCTCCCACCAGCCCCGAGGGGCAGGTCCCCGGGTCAGCTGGCGGCCGAACGCTGGTGGCTGGGGGCCAGCGGGGTCCAGGGGTGACGGGAGCTGCTCGCACGTGTCTGGACAGGATCCTCCGTGGGGAGAGCGAACGTGCAGGAGCTGGGCCAAGAGGAGCCGGGCTCTGGCAGCCCTGGCGAGTGCTGACTCACCGGCCGGGCTCCCTCCCGGCAGCCCGTGGCAGCGTGGGGAGCGGGGCAGCGGCAGCCGGCGGCACGGTGGGTCCCCTCCTTCTCCAGGGGGAAGTGGGGAGGGAGAGGGTCTGCGGGTTTGGCGCAGGGTTGGGGGCTGCCTGAGTCTGGTGGTCCCGCTGCTGTGGGGCAGAGGACTGTGGGGCTGGGGGTGTGCTTCGGGGTGTCCCTGTGTCCCCGTGCCTGTCCTGGGCCAGGCGAGATCTGGCCTCGTGGGAGGGAGGTGCCGGGGTGCTGCAGAAGTGACAGTGGCCACGTGCCGGGAAGGAGGGTGGCGATGTCCACGCATGAACCAGCTCGCAGGGGTGGGGGGCTGCTGGTGCCACAGCCCCCACCACAGCGGAGGATGGAGCAGGGGCATGGGGGGGGTGCAGGGCTTGCGCAGGAGGCTCCTGTCCCCCGGCAGAGGGGCGGCGGTGCCAGCAGCGGTGCCAGCAGCGGTGCCAGCGGTGCTGCAGCCCCAGCCGGGGCCGCGGGAGGTGGCAGGAGAGCAGGAAGGTGCTGGTTTATGGTGCCATGTGATGCGTTTATGGCTGGGGTGGGATGGCTGCGGGTGCTGCCCAGCCCTGCCCCGGGCAGCGCGGCTGGTCCCCGTTCTGCATCCTGGTGCGCGAGGAGGAGCACCGGGACCATCACAACTGAACTTTGCTCTTCAAGGTGGGGCTCCCCAGGGCTCCCGTGAGAACTGCCGGCACGGCCATGTCCGCCCACTGCTGAGCGGCTCCACGGATCCTTCCCTGCCCCCTCCTGCGGCAGGGACCTGGCTGCCAGCCAAGGGACCAGGGTCCTGCCTCGTCCCTCGGAGCATCCTCTCCCCGTCTGGTGCTGGTACATCTGGACGTCGCCAAGGGTCTGCTTTGGGCTGCCGCAGCGGTGGTGCTGAGCAGGTACGCTGACCCGGTGCCACCCCGAAACCGCCCCACGTTCTCGAGCAGGTGGGGGCTGAGCCCGGTGCTGGCTGCCCCCGTGGTCCCCGTCTCCACAGCAGCCCATGGGAAGTGGGGACATCAAGCCGGGGCTGTGACGTCCAGGTCTCTGCAAGCCCCCAGGCCTGGCAGATGCTGTCCCTGGGGAGGGGGTTTGTCCACCCAGTGGGATGCTGGGGGATGCATGGGGTTCAGGATGTGTCCCTGGTCCCTAAGCATCCCCCTGACAGCTCCTTCCCCGTGGCAGGGGCTGGAGAAGGGACTCTGCTGCCTGCCAGTGCTGCCCCAGGGAGGACGGTGCTTCTGCCCATGGCAGCCGGTCCCCCCAGGTAACGCCAGCCAAACTGGACACCGCGGTCCCGCGAGAGACCCCCCCCGGCCAGCACCCACCCGCCTGCCACCTCCCGCCCGGCCCAGACTCGCCCGCTGCTGCCCTGCCCCATGCTGGACCCCCGCCCCGCGGGTCAGCTGTGGATGGACGCCGCGATGCCGCCACTGTCACCAGTGGGTAGAACTGGGTGTTGCTGGTGGATGGCCCTGGGGACTGGGGCAAGGGGGGTGAGGAGCTGGGGCAGCTCCGGGCTGGTCTTTTGTCCTGTCCCCATGGCCTGGCCGGAGCTGAGCCACTGTCCTGCCATCCCTGGCCCCCCACCGCATCCCTGGTCCCCTGCCACATCCCTGGTCCCCTGCCACATCCCTGGTCCCCTGCCACATCACCGGGCTGCTGTCCCCAGCGCCACCCGGCCGGGCAGAGCGTGGCCAGGAGATGGCAGCAGGACCCTTCCTGCAGAAAGTGGGGGACGAGGGGGGAGCAGGGGGGAGCTTGGATGGGGGTCCCTGAGTGCCACCCCGCGGAGGGACCCGCAGTCCCCAGACGAGTGGCTTTGGGGACAGACCTGGCTTGTGGCACCAGCCCCGAACCCTGAGGGGACGGGCTGGGCTGAGGGGTACAGGAGTCACTCCCCCTCCATGGCCCCCCCTGTCCCCCCTCCCCCCCGGTGCCCCCCCAATTGGCTGATCCTCNGCAGCGGGGGGCAGGCAGGGGGGCAGGCAGGGTGCAGGCAGGGGTACAGGCAGGGGTGCAGACAGGGGTGCAGTCAGGGTGCAGGCTGGGGTGCAGGCAGGGGTACAGGCAGGGGTGCAGGCAGGGGTGCAGGCAGGGGTGCAGGCAGCACTGTCCGGGCTGGGTCAGGGCCGTGAGGGCAGCGTGGGCGCTAATCACCACTAACGGGATTGCTGGGCTGGATTTTCCTCTCCCGGAACATCCCGGGCTAATTCTGGGAGCAGCTCTGCTGAGCCAACCGGGACACTTGGAGAGAGCCGCCGTCATCCCAGGGACCCCCCGGCCACGGAGGGTGCACCAGTGGCCCCCAGTGCTGCTGCCCCACCAAACACGACAGGCTGGAGGGGCCAAGGGGGGTCTGGGGCTGCTGCTGCTGACGAAGCCCTGGGAGCCGTGGGGTGCCTGGGGCCAGACCCCCGCAGTCCCGTGGCCGGGCAGGGATGAGCCCGACGCCGGTGCAGCAAAACCCATTCCCGACGCGGGGTCGGGGTTCAGCAGGGAGCACAGACGGATTATCTCCGCTTTGCTTCTCTCTCTGGCCCACGTGTGGCGGGGGCAGGATTAGAGCAAGGGGCTGGGGGATGGATGTGGGGCAGACAGATGGGGCTGGGGGCCCGGCCCCGCTCCCAGCCCCCTGCCTGCCACCAGCTGGGCTGGGGACAAACCCCCCGTTGTGCCCTGCTCATGCTTGCAGCGCTCCCCATCCATCCCCCCTCCCTGCTCAGCAAGGAGGGACATCAGTCCCCCCGTACCCCGCAGTGACAGCAGCAGGGACTGAGCCCCAAACCCCGCTTGGATGCAGGGATCACCCGGCTCAGTGGGACCCCGGGCACCCCTGTCCCCTCTCCGTGGGGACAGCGATGCTCAGCCCTGAGAGCCCCGTGGGCCCCGTTTCCCGGTGCCTCCGGTGGGGTTTGCACGTGCCGGCGTGGAGGGGGGTGTGCGGCCTCATCCCTTCGCCCGAACCTTTAAGCTGCCGTCAGAAATAGCCCCCCCGTAATCTGCTTGTGCGGAGACGCAGGGGACCTGTCCGAGGAGCAAATCCCGGGGGGGGATTAGGGAGAGATGGCTCCTGCCCGTCCCTGCAGAGACACACACTCGTGTCCTTGGGGTCCTGGGGCAGGGGGGTGCCCGGGTGAGCTGGCTGTGTCCCCCCCTCACCCTGCACTGTCCCCAGGAGGATCCCTGGTGCGAGGAGGAGGAGGGGTAGGGGCTGAGGGCGCCCGGCTCCAGCCCCAGCTCCAGGAGGGTCCCGGTGGTTATGGTGGGACATGGTTTGGGCGGGGGTCCAGCCCACAGTCAGAGCAGGGGGGTGCTGAGTGGGACAGGTTGGGGGGGGGATGGAAAACCCCCTTCCCAGCTCAGGCCCTGGCAGGTCCCAGCACTGTGTCCCTGGGCACCCGAGGGTGCAGGATTTGGGGTGAGCTGTCGGTGACGATGGGGGGACCCAGGCCTGGGCAGCAGGGTGAGGCTGGGCAGGCGAAGGGCAGGGGGGGGGCTCTGGCAAAGGCTGTGCTGTGGCGTGACCCGACTGTCACCGGGACCCCCCCGCGCTGCACGTCCTGGCTTTGGGTTGAAGGACACGCTGGGGTCACTCCTGCAGAGCTGGTGCTTGGGGACCCCTCAGCGTCCCCTCCCAGCAGTGACCCCCACCCCTGGGGACCCGCATGCCCAGACCCCCCATGTCCATGGGCTGGGGGCCGGGCGCTGGGACACAGCCCCCCAGGGCTGAGCAGGGCTGTCCTGGCGGGTCCCCAGCGTGCCCCAACGGGGACCCCGCTGCTGCGGTGCCCCATGGGGACCGTGTCCCCCCGGGGGAGTGTGCAATGGGGGGGGAGGACAGGGAGCCCCCGGCCCCTCCTGGCCCCGCCCCTCCTGGCCCCGCCCCGCCCGGCAGGTGGGCGCGGGGGGGGGACACGACCCGATAAATAGAGGCGGGAGCGGGTGCGGGGGGTACGGCCCGGCCGGGCTGGGCTGGGCTGGGCTGGGCTCGGCTGGGCTGGCTGCGGTGGGCTCGGCACGATGGAGATCTGGAGCAGCCCCCCCGCCTACGATGAGCTGAAGGGGGGCGCAGAGGGGGACGGCGGCGCCGACCCCATCGCCCGGGAGCTGGAGGAAGGTGAGGGCGGCTCGGTTCGGTCCGGTCCTGCCCCCGGAGCGCGGCTGCGGCAGGTCCAGGCTCCCCCCGCGGGTGGCGGGGCCGGGGTCTGTCCCCCGGTGGGTGCTGTCCCCCTCCCGTCCGGGCGTGTCCCCCTCCCCGCAGCGGCTCCATCCCGCGAAGCCGCTGCCAGGTCCCCCGGGGACCCCCTGGGTCACCCCGGCCCCGGGGGGGCTGTTCCCGCTCCGGCGGCGGCGGGGAGCGGGCAGAGGGATGGGGAGAGGGGCTCCCCCCGCGTCTGCTTGTGCCTGTGGGGAGGGGGGGCTGCCCTCCCACGGGGTCCCCGCATTGTGCCGGTCCCTGTGTCACAAGCGTCCCCCCGTTGCGGGCGGGTCCCCCCATGGCGGGGCTCAGCCCCGGGTGGGGGGGCTGTTTACGTGCTCCCCGGCACTGCAGCCCCCAGCGTCCCCCAGCGCCTGCTGCTCGCTCCAACCGTAACGATGCTCATGCTCTAATTATTTCCAATTAACGGCTCAGCAGCCTGACGAGGTGCAGTCGGGGACCCCTGTGGGGAGTGGGCCCTGTGGGGTTATGGGGGGGGGCTGGGGCTGGCCCCTCTCCCCATGGACATGCCCACTGGGGTACACGGCTGTTGGGGTGCAGGGACAGCACCCAGGGCAGCGGGGCATTGCCGGGATGACGCCCACACCGTTACACAACCCCAGCTGGGGCGGTGTAATGGGATTTGTGTGGATGAGCCCCTCGTTAACCCCCTTTGTCCGCCTGTCTGGGGAGCGTGGCCGGGGCTGGGGACACTGGTTGAGGTCCCCAGCGCTGCTCTGCCAGGGGAAACTGAGGCACACGCCCGTGGGGCCGTGGAACGTGGGAAGGGAGCGGGGGGAGCGGCTGTGGGGTGCAGGCAGGGCACGGGGCTTCGTCCTCGCATCACCTCTCCCTGCCACAGACCCAGGTCGCTGCAGGGTGTTACCGGGGCCCAGCTCGATGCGGTGTCACTCTGTCACTGTGCGGGCAGCTGCTCCGTGTGTGGGTTGTGGCATCACCGCAGCTGGGGGGCACTGGGGGGGGTGTGGGGTGCAGCATCGAGAGGGTGGGCTTGGCTCTGCCTTGGCCAGCGTCTCTGGGAAGAAACTAGGCCAGGGCTGGCTTCTGGGGGGGGGGGTGTCTGGGGACAGATTGGAGGGGACGCTGACTGCGAGCCTGGCTCTGTGTGGTGCCACTTGCCGCTATTTATACCGGAGCTCCCGCCTGCTTTTTGCTGGAGCTGTCACCTCCTATCCCGTCTCTGCCGCCTGCCTCTCCCCATCGCTCCTTCCCACCCCTGCATCCCGCAGCGGGGCTGGCGCGATGTCCAGGCTGGGGTGGTGGGTGCGACACGGGGAGCTCAGCATCCTTCCTGCTGCCCCGAGATGCAGGCAGGGTTGGGGGTGAGGTGGGAGCTCCCTGTTTCCCGTGGTGCCATCACGGCTGCGAGCATCCCTGCTCCATGGCTGGAGCTGTCACGCAGAGAAAAGGTCCCTTTTGGTGACCAGTGTGGAGCAGCTTTGTGCCACCCGCAGCAGCCACCTCCCGTTCCCTGCACTGTGCAGCCCCGGGGGGGACGGTTCTGAGCCCCCCGAGGGTTCACCAGTCGTCCTTCTCCCCAGTCCTGTGCGCCGAGCGGGTGGCCAGGATCACGAAGACCTACCACGACATCGACGCTGTCACCAACCTGCTGGATGAGGTATGCTGGTGCGAGGGCTGGGGGCCGGTGGGACCCCAGGGACACAGGGGTGGGCGAGGGCTGGGGGAGAGGGGGCAGAGCAGGGGACGCCCCGGCTGACGCAGAGCTGTGCCCCCCGCAGAAGGAGCGGGACCTGGAGCTGGCGGCGCGCATCGGGCAGTCGCTGCTGAAGCAGAACCGGAGCCTGACCGAGCGCAACGAGCTCCTGGAGGAGCAGCTGGAGCTGGCGAAGGAGGAGGTAACGGCCTGGGTGTGGGGTCCTGGCCCTGGCCCCCCCGTGTGCCCAGCCCAGGGGCCGTGGGTGGCCGTGGTCCCTTGGCTGGATCCTGAAGCCCTTTCCCCCCCAGATCGCCCAGCTGCGCCACGAGGTCTCCATGCGGGACGACCTGCTCCACTTCTACACCACCACCACGGAGGAGAGCGAGCCCACCTCTGCCACCTCCACGCCGTGAGTGCGGGTCCCTGTCCCGCCGCTTGCCCGAGCCTGGGCCAGGAGCTGTCACCATCCCTGGGGCTGGTGCTCCCTCCTCCCCTGTGGCTTCCTTGGGTCCAGTCCCTTGGAGCTGGGGGGGTGGATGCCTGCAGTCCCGTCCTGTGTGCACAGGGGGTGTTCAGTGCCACCCCTGCTGTCCCCAGGCTGCGCCGGCACGACTCCTCGCTGTCCCTGCAGCAGTACTTCCAGTGTGACACCCTGCAGCAGAAGCTCAAGTGCCTGGAGGAGGAGAACCTGAAGCTCCGCATGGAGGTGAGCAGAGGCGGAGGGACCCCCCTCGCTGTGCCTGCCGCGTCCCTGCTCACTGCTGGGGGACCTGGGCTGTCCCCGAGGGGGCTGGGGGCCCTGTCCCTCTGCTCAGCCCCTCTGACCCTCCCCAGGCCACCAACATCGCGACCGCGACCTGTCAGTACGAGGACCAGGAGCAGCAGCTGATGATCGACTGCATGGAGCAGTTCTGTACGTGGGGCTGGGCTGGGGAGCAGCTCCTNAAGCAGAACCGGAGCCTGACCGAGCGCAACGAGCTCCTGGAGGAGCAGCTGGAGCTGGCGAAGGAGGAGGTAACGGCCTGGGTGTGGGGTCCTGGCCCTGGCCCCCCCGTGTGCCCAGCCCAGGGGCCGTGGGTGGCCGTGGTCCCTTGGCTGGATCCTGAAGCCCTTTCCCCCCCAGATCGCCCAGCTGCGCCACGAGGTCTCCATGCGGGACGACCTGCTCCACTTCTACACCACCACCACAGAGGAGAGCGAGCCCACCTCTGCCACCTCCACGCCGTGAGTGGGGGTCCCTGTCCCACCGCTTGCCCGAGCCTGGGCCAGGAGCTGTCACCATCCCTGGGGCTGGTTCTCCCTCCTCCCCTGTGGCTTCCTTGGGTCCAGTCCCTTGGAGCTGGGGGGGTGGATGCCTGCAGCCCCGTCCTGTGTGCACAGGGGGTGTTCAGTGCCACCCCTGCTGTCCCCAGGCTGCGCCGGCACGACTCCTCGCTGTCCCTGCAGCAGTACTTCCAGTGTGACACCCTGCAGCAGAAGCTCAAGTGCCTGGAGGAGGAGAACCAGAAGCTCCGCATGGAGGTGAGCAGAGGCGGAGGGACCCCCTCGCTGTGCCTGCCGCGTCCCTGCTCACTGCTGGGGCACCTGGGCTGTCCCCAAGGGGGCTGGGGGCCCTGTCCCTCTGCTCAGCCCCTCTGACCCTCCCCAGGCCACCAACATCGCGACCGCGACCTGTCAGTACGAGGACCAGGAGCAGCAGCTGATGATCGACTGTGTGGAGCAGTTCTGTACGTGGGGCTGGGCTGGGGGGCAGCTCCTCTCTGGGCTTGGTTTGGGGGGTCTGCAGGCACTGCCCAGTGTCCATGCATGGGCTGGGGGCCGTGCCATGGCGGTGACGGACCCTCGCCCTCCCCAGCCGAAGCCAGCCGGCAGGTCGTGTACCTCTCGGAGGAGCTGGCCCGCAAGGCGGAGGACACGGCGCGGCAGCAGGAGGAGATCAGCCAGCTCCTGGCACAGGTCGTGGACCTGCAGCAGAAGTGCCGCTCGGTGAGTGGCCCCTGCCCGCGCCGGGGGGTGCTGGGGGGCGCGGGGCAGGGGTCCCTGACCTGCCCGCTCCTGCCCGCAGTACGGCGCGGAGGTGGAGGAGCTCCAGCAGCACCTGGCCCTGGCCAAGGAGGTCCAGGAGCAGCTCCGGACGGAGGTGAGCCTGGGGGATGTCGGGGGGGCAGGGGGGGTCCTGTCCTGCCAGGGCCGTGGCTGAGCTGTGCCCGTGCCCGCAGCTGCGGGACCTGCAGGAGAAGTACGCGGAGTGCGGAGGGATGCTGCAGGAAGCCCAGGAGGAGGTGAAGAGCCTGCGCAGCCGCAGCCTGCCCAACAGCACCGTCAGCCGCTACGGCACACCCAGCCTGCTGCCCGTGGTGAGGGGGGTGCGGGCAGTGGGGGGCGAGGGGCTCCGCTGTCCCCTCTGCTGACCCTGCATCCCTCGTGCCTGCAGGACTCGCTGGCAGCTGAGATCAAGGGAATGATGAGGAAGGGGACAGACAGCTCCTCCTCGGACTACAGGTGGGTGCTGGCACCGGTGGATTGTGCCAGGCCGGGAGGGTGGAGGGGGTCCCTGGGGGCTTGAGGGTCCATCCCTGCCTGTTCCCCACCCGCAGGAGCTGCCTGCGCGTCTTTGAGACGGTGAAAGCGGTGAACCAGGCGGCCAGAGCCAAGTCGTGCTCCGAGTCCCCCCACAGTCTCCTGGGCTCCAAGCAGTTGTCAGCCCCCCCGTCCCGGGGGGCCAGCACCCCCCGCACCAGCTGCTCCGGCTCCGAGGGCGGCCGGTGAGTGCCGCAGGGGGGGCTCGGGATGGGGGGGGGGACAGAGCCGCTGCCCCTGCGGAGGAGCTGGGGTGTTGGCATCGGTCCTGACGGAGCGTTAATCGATGCTCCGAGCCCTGGGCAGGGGGATGGAGCCCCCTGCCCCTGGGGTCCAGCACCGCGTGGGGGGGATGTGGGGTGGGACCATATCCTGGAGCCCCCTGACGCTGTGCCCGCCACAGGGGCTCGGGGGCCGGCGGGGAGCCGCGGGCAGTGCCGGGGCGGCAGGACCTGGAGGCAGCGGTGCAGCGGCTGTCGGCGCGGCAGCAGAGCCACACCTCGGACGAGCGCTCCTTCTTCGAGGCCGAGCGGGAGCACAAGCTGTGGCGGCTGCGGCACGCGGAGAGTGCCAGCGGCTTCCTCACCCCCGACGAGAGCGTCGTCTCCACCGGCACCAGCTGCTCGGGGGGCTCGGAGCTCACCGCCGGCTCCGGCTTCTCACTCGGCTCCCTCGCCTACCTGCCCGACAAGCTGCAGATCGTGAAGCCCCTGGAAGGTGAGGGCTGGAGGGGGCTGACCCCCGGGGGGTGCTGGGGGGGTCCCGCGATGGCAGCTCATCCCCCGGCTGTGTCCCCCCCCTCCAGGCTCCGTGACCCTCCACCACTGGCAGCAGCTGGCGCAGCCCAACCTGGGGGGGATCCTGGTGCCTCGGCCCGGGGTGCTCACCAAAGACTTCAGGCAGCTGGACACCGACCTGGAGGAGGTCTACAGCCTGGGCGACCTGGAGGAGGATGACGTGGACGCCGGCTCCTTCCAGCTGCTCCCTACCTCAACGCCCGCCAGAGCCAAGGAGCGCCCCGGGGGTGAGCGTGGGGCCAGGGGACGGAGGGGACGTGGTCCCTGGGATGTCCCTGCCTGGCTGCCCCTCACGCCCCCCGGCAGCAGCCTGTCCCTGTCCCCTGTCCGTCCCCGCAGGGATGCTCTGACCCCAGCTGCACGAGGGCTGTTCTGCAGCCCCCCCGCCGGGGTGAGCCCCTGCCGTCACCCCAGGGTGCACCCGCTGCCGCCCGGCCGTGGGCAGGGGACAAGTCTGGGGGAAACGTCGGCTCCGCTTCCCCCTTGTGCTCGCAGACCCCTCCTCTGAGCCAGGGCTGGACCCCAGTGCTGCTGATGTGTCCCGTGCATGCGGCTTTCTGCTTTGGCTCTCAGCCCCCACCCTCCTGCTGTGCCCCCCTCCCATTAACCCCGTGTCTCCTGTCCCTTCCAGTGTTCCTCTCTGCTAACAACCTCCCCCAGACCCCGTCCACCTTCACCTTCACCACTTGCCACATCCTCCGCCCCACCACTGAGATCACCACGGTGACACCCAGGTAAGGCGCGTGGCCCCCCACCGCCTGCACTGGCCCCCCCCACCCCCTGCCTGTCCCCTCCTGTGTCTTGTCACCCCCCAGCTCTCCCCCCCCCCCTGTGCCTGGCTCTGTGCCACAAGGAAGCAGCGGGCTGGGGGCTGCCACTGGCCCCTGATGTCGAGAGATGACTTGAAATGTCCCCACATCTGCTTCTGGGGGTGGCCACATCGATGTGCATCCTGGGGGGGGTTTTCCCCTCCTGCCTCCCCCCTGCAGCACCTGCCTTTGGTGGAGCAGCACCCCCAGGACAGAGCCTTGCCCCCAGGGCTGGCGGGGGGGGGGTGTCACTGTCCTGGGGCTGGGGCATCACCCAGGACCCTTCCCCGGCTGGGCTGGAGGAGCCGGGTGGGGGGCTGCCCCTTCGTTAATGAGCACTGCTGATTAGCCCTAATGAGCTCCAAGGCTTGTTGGGGGTTGTGGGAGCTGAGTTCAGTGTCAGCGGTTGGACAAAGCCCCACGTGTGGGCAAAACACCCCCGGAGCTGTGCCTGTGTCCCCTGGGTGGGGGGGATGGCTGCAGCCCCCCAGCACTTGGCTCTGACCTTCAGGCACTGGGGTGATGCTGTGCTTTGGGGGTCTCACAGCCCGAGCATGTAGGAAGGGGGGGACCCTGTGCTGCCTGGGGACCCCCCTCAGCGATGTCCCCGGGCCAGAGCCCCCCTAACCCCCCCTTTCCTCTCTCCCCAGTCTGTATCATGCCGTCGTGCCTTCTTGTCGGCCCTTTGAGGGGCTGAGCCTGGGCAGCCCCCCACCAGAACCGTCTTCCTCCGTGCCGGCGCCTGGCCCCGGACCCCTGAGCTCGCCCCTGGGACTCGTCCGGCTCCTGCTGCTGCAGGGCATCTCCGCCTCCGTGCTGGGGCCAGGGTGGGTGCCCCCGCTCCCCTCCCCAGCCCCCGGGCATGCTGCCCCCTGGCCCTTCCCCACGGCTGGGGGCCAGGACGGACCCTCCCTGCCCAGGAGCAGCATCTTCAGCTTGAACCTGGTGGAGAAGCTGCGGCGCCTGGGGCTGGACAAGGTGGTGGCCAGAGGGGAGAGGTCCTACACCCGGGGTGAGCGCGGGGGAGCCCGGGGTGCGCCAACGTGACGACGGCAGAGCCTGCGAGCTCTGGACCCTGCGTCCTCTATCCTCTTCGTCACCTGCCCGTGGGGACAGGGTGATGGGACAGGTTCTCAGCCTCGGCTCCTGGTGCCGCAGGGATCTGCGTGGGGTGATGTGGGGGGCAGGGGGTACACGCTGACCCTGTCCCCTACTGGGGGGCTCCGGGCCCTTTGCAGGAGCTGGTTCCTGGCAATAAAAACTGTTCCTGAGCCTGGCCCCGGAGCAGCTCTGCCCTTCGGGGGCTCCCCAGGCTGCTGCAGCCAGGGGTGATGCTCAGCCTGGTCTGGGGGGGGACCTGCCTGTGCTGGGGTGAGACCTCCCCCCTGCTGGGCCCCTGGCCAGCACCTGGGCTGCCCTCTAAAGGGGGTGGGGGGATTTAAGCTCTGTCCTGCCCCCCGGTAGCAATAGCAGCAGCTGCTAGCTCGGGGGATGCCTGTGGGGGGTGTTTTTCGGGGTGTAGCTGTTGCTCCCACCGGCTGCGTCCCTCACCCTGGCTCTGCTCTGTCCCCTGTTAAATAAATGTGAGGTCACGAGCAGCTCCTGTGTGCCCTGTGTGCTGCTTCACGCCGTCGCATCTTTGCCCTGTGCATCCCAGCGGGGCTGGGGGTGAATCCCACCCGTCTGCCCCCCCCGGCTCATCCCAGCAGCAGCAGCAGTGTTGTGCCAAAGCTTTATTGCAGACAGACGTGCACCGAGCGTGCCGGTGCTCTGCGCGGTGCCACCAGCACAGCAGCTACGCGGCATCAGCCGGGTCCTCGGCGCTGCGGCGGCCGAAGTCCATCCAGTCGGGGTAGAAGTGGTCGTGCAGAGCCTCCATCCCCGCGTCCCCGTGCACGGAGCCCTTGTGGGCGCTCAGCTCTGCCGGGGCAGGGGTGGAGGGTTAGAGCTGCCAGGGCTGGGGGGGCCGGGCTGGGCCTTATGGCCCCCGCCCAGGGCTGCCCACTGCTTCCCAGTACCTGTGAAGATGTGGGGCAGGAACTGGGAGATGAAGTGCTTCTGCTCCTGTGACAGGGACTCAGCCCAGTCCCGACGGACCAGGCTGGGGGGGGGCTGCCGGGGGTCCCATGAAGCACCTGGCGCCTTGGCCGCGGGCCGGCACAGGCAGGCGGTGGCCACGATGGCGAGGATGAGGCCGATGCACACCTTCGCCTTCATGGCTGCAAGAGACTGGGTGGGGAGGGGGCTGCGGCCCCAAACCAGGGGCAGGTGCTCAGCCCCTGGCGAGGGATGACCCAGGNACGACGGTGAGGATGAGGCCGATGCACACCTTCGCCTGCATGGCTGCAGGAGACTGGGTGGGGAGGGGGCTGTGGCTCAGCCCCCAGTGAGGGGTGACCCAGTGGGGAGTGGGGTGCTCTTCCCAGGGCATGGCCAGTTTCCACGTCCCCTCTGTCCCTCCCAGCTCGTCCCCAAGTCCCCTCCACCCCTCTCTCCTGGCTGCTCCCCCAGTCCCCTCCATCCCCCAAATCCCTGCTCCATCCCAGTCGCCTGGGATCACCGGCTCAGGCTGGGAGGGATCCCCACGGATCACCGAGTCCCCTCCCTTCTCCTTGCAGGGACACCCAAAACCAAACCGTGCGACCAAGAGCATCCTCCAGCTGCTCCCAGGGCTCTGGCAGGATGCTTGGCCCCAGGGGGTGGCTGGTCCCCATGTCCCCTCTGTCCCTCCCAGCATGTCCCCACGTCCCCTCCATCCCTCCCGTCAGGTCCCCAGGTTTCTCCACCCCTCTCCCCATGTGTCCCCGTGTCCCTCGG
>VZTO01006063.1:0-22490 GCA_013400615.1 Syrrhaptes paradoxus | reverse complement strand
GAGTTCTTACAGTTGTGGTTCAGAATGTTTGCGAGGTGAAGATTGGTACCTCATGTCCTACATGTCTACATCTTTTATATGAAAATAAATGCTCTGATTTGGTATGCTGATATAGCCTCATCTTCTCCTTTCTCTGTAGCATTAATGGATAGGAAAGAAGTGTGTATAAATATATTGCCTGTGGTTGATGTAGAAACTTATTCAGATGTGTACTCTATATCCATTTGTTGCTTCTATCCAGAATTGTTTACATGTTCTTAAAATCTAGATCTAAAATTTAGGTGACATTATGAGATGGCTAGACCTCAGTGTTGATAACTCGCCTCTGTATCCTGTGGTTTGTTTTTTTTTTTTCCCTCCTTTCCATGATAGCTACTAGAAGGCATGACTTAATGTTTGAACTGGTCATTGACCAAAGCTGGGCAATATTGATGCCAGGTGTTTTTAAATGAGGAGAAATAGGTACGTAGGTTAGGTAAAGTTTGCATAGTCATGGATAGCAGAAATCATGGTTGCGATGGTGGTACTAACACAGTAGACTTGTACGCTTCACCTGGGTGGTTTGTTTTTCACTTCTATCTCTCTTGAAAACAATGTGGTGGTACTTCTTGTTTTCATGTCCGTTTTGTTGAAAAAATGGGGAATGGATAAAAATGTAAGCTGCTTGTGCAAAGGAAGAAATGTGAAATGTGTGTTAGTCTTTATAATAACGTGCGAAATGTGGAGACAGAGAAAATATGCAATGCTGTTAGGGGTAACCTTGCAGTCACAGGGTTTGGAAAGTATAAAAATAAATACTGCAGCTTTAATACTATGAGCCTTTTTTTCTTCCTGAGTTGGAATAATAAAATCTTGCAAGCTGTTGATACACCAGTGTTTAAACTGGCTTCTGTAACTGTCCAGCTGCAAAAGTTATTACACATTTTCAGATAGTTCAAACTACAAACCCATTCATGTTTTCAAAGTGCGCAAAAGCCTCGTTTCCTAATGACTGCTAAGTTCCTGATTTCACTCTTACCTGTACTAGTATTCCAAAATAAGAAAATGTGTTAGTTTTTTGAAGGAGCTCCATAGCTATGCCTAGTGTTTATTCTGCTGTTACTTTTTTTTTTTTTGAAGGGGGGGGGAACAGCCTGGTTTTTTTCTTTTAAATTTTTAAACTGATAAAGCAACTACACTCTTATAGCTCCACAAGTCATGAAAATACTGTGTACACAGGGTGAATTCATCAACCTTAAATACAAGTGAGTGCTCTCTAAGTCTACAAATCTGATAACTCTTCTCACATCTGTCTGTCAGCAACACTGAAGGCTGTTTCCAAGATCCTGAAGGCTGGAAGTTAGAAATAAAAAACTTTGGAGGGCAATCTGGTAGTTTTTCAGGAGTGGTTGTTTTAGCATGTTACATGTGCAGACACAGCTGCGTGTATAGGAGGGACACACAGGGGGAAAACTGCGTGGTCAGTGGGACCTGAATAGGTTAGAAGATTGTAAACAAGTTTGCTTTGACTTTGAAAAATGATGTATGGGACTGTTAGTATAACCCATATTGATCTCCTTCTGTATTGAACAGGCCACAGACATTTCAGAATCTAATCTTGGTAAGATAAATGAAAGACTGGATTTTTTTCCCGAAAATTCCAAGTGGTGGTGAATCTGCTGCCACCC
Organism: Syrrhaptes paradoxus; assembly: GCA_013400615.1. Classification (NCBI taxonomy): domain Eukaryota; kingdom Metazoa; phylum Chordata; class Aves; order Pterocliformes; family Pteroclidae; genus Syrrhaptes; species Syrrhaptes paradoxus. The sequence goes on along the minus strand of VZTO01006063.1, from coordinate 20,823 downwards.
TTGGTAAATAGGGATTTGAATTTATTATTGCATTGTGTGTTTTGGAAAGAATAATTTAGAAATTGTGCTTCACCATTCAGTTCCTGTTTTTTAGTCTATTCCGATCCTTATAACATTGCTTGCTAGCTTGACGAGTCCTTTATTTTTCTTTTTTTTCTTCCTCTCTTCCTGTAAGTGATTTAACTGCAAACAGATCTCCCAGCAGCTTTCTTTTTCATCAGCTAAAGTGAGCTCCTTGTGTCCTTTCTGTCTGGAATATCATCTAATCCTGTAATTATTTCAGTGGTTCCTTTCTGAACTTTCTTCAGTTTAACTCCTCTTGCTCTTCTGTTCTGCAGGGACCTAGCTTAGAAACACAGATGGTGGAAGATGAAACTGAGACAACAAGTGAAGAACTGCCTCCTCATCTGCGGGAAGAGCCTCCTGAAGGTACAGTACTAGCAGTCAATATAAACTCTTTGCATTAAATTGGGGAAAACGTTCTGGCCGGGGAAGTCTTATTTATTTATCTGTCTATCTGACTTGAGAGCCTGTGTCTGCCTCTTTTCTGAGAGGGATAAAGCTTGTCAGTGCTGACAGCTGAGCCAACCTCCCAGCCAGAGGTCTAGCCAGCCCCCAAGCCTACTTTTGCATTCAGAGAAGGCTGCACCCACAGAGGTGCAGATATTGTTCTGCATTCTCTTTAACAGTATGGTTTCTGATTAAAATTGTCCTGTTGATCATCCTGTCTGTAGGCTTAGGAATAAAATGCCTCCTCTGCTGCCTTGTTTGTGATGTTTTGAGCCTTCATTAGAGAAGACTTCCTAAGCAGTCGTGTATTCTGTCCTTACATCTCTCTGTAGCATCCTGCTATTGAAATTGGCCCCAGCAGAGACTTATCAAAGTTAGCTATTCTACTGATTTTGTTTCTTTCCGCCATCCCTCTTGGAAGCCAGTTTAGCCATCTGAGAAGGAGGCAGTGAGATGCTGTCAGTCAGTAAGAGGCTCAAAAATGCCATTTTTAATTAAAAACCTTGTTTGCAATGACATGCCCTGGGTTTGTACAGGGAACAGATTTTTCCTACTGGGTAAATGTTTCAGACATTGTACATGTGGAACAAAATAGGTGTTGCTTTCTTTCGAATAGAAGCTGCTAACATTGCCGCAAGCGATGATATGTTTTGAGCTTTGTCTCCAGTTCAGTGGCTTTTAAAACACAGTCACTCATAATTGTTGTGGATGGCTTAAACAACTCCGAGTGCTGAGATTCTTATTAGCAACTTACTGTTAAAATACCATGACATTTCTCTGGGAAACATAAATGTGTTTTATATTTTTCCCTTAAGAGAATAAGATGCTGACAGAGCATTTATACTGACAGTGTTGTTAAAAGCAGTATGAACCAAGTAGATGGTTTAAGGAATTTGCTGCTCCATCCCCTCTTGTTGAGCATTCTTTTATAGTTTTCTCATTAAATTGCAATTTCTTGTTCTGCCATTTCATATGTTCTGTGTTGGCAATTACAATATACAGAGGTAAGTGAAAGGAACTTCCTTTTTGCAACTCCAATAAAGTGAAAAAGAAATAAATTTGGAAGATGATGTGACTGCTATGTATATGCACAGAAGATATAATCTTGATTCCCCCCTCCCCCCCGCTTTCTTTGTAAGTAATGCGAAGTCAGCATTGAAAGTGTTTGCTTCTGCCTGCAACCCTGCTGATTTGAACAATGATGAAAAATGTCAGTATTGCTATTCCAAAATTCTGTGTCTTGTTGGGTAGTCTAGGATAAGCATGTGCTCTGGATATGCCCGCTTTGCTGGTGTGATGAAAAAGAACTCTAACAGTTGAGCTGATATGGTTAAGTACTATTACGGTACAGTATTGTGAGTTCTTTGAAAGTCTGAGCCCAATATGTACTTCCTAAATTTACAGTGATGCTAAGAATTGCAAAATAGGAAGGATATTGAGAGTACAACTGAAACTAGAGGGTCACTGGGAGAAGAGGTGGAAAAATGGATCCTGAAAGAACCATCAGGATTATACTGAACTTATATTTGGCTCTGTGTATTAGTGGAGCTGAGTAACAGGATTCTTCTGTAGAAGCTGCTGTCTACCGACATAGACCAGCCAGAATTACTGTGAAGACCATGTAGTTGCAGGAGTGATTACAAATACCCCATGAAAGGATGATCTCTGAAGTTCTGTTCCTATTAAATGCCATTAGGTACTATTGTCTTGTTGCTGCTTTTCTACTGATTTCTGGTTTCTTCTAATAGCACTTTCTTAGTTAAATCAAATGCTTTGCAATAAATAAATAAACAAACCATGTTGTGATGACTGCTGCGCTCTTGTTTCCTAGGATCTATGAAGTGGAGACTGTCTGCTTGCCTCCTGGTAATGAGTACATAAGGGATGGCAAGCTCTCCAGAGTCTGGGTCTTTCTAGCACAATCTATCATTTCACCAGGTTGCGTGGCAGTGACTCTGTTTCCTCGCTTGCACTGCATGTTTACTCCCCTCCTGAAAGGAGGGGAATTGGAAGCACTGTGCTGTACAAATATTGCAGTAAAATAAAAGGTTACCCTCCAGGGACTGTCATGTTTCTGAACAGTGTTGCACTATGGCCTTCTGCAAATAAAGAGACAATTTTACAAGTCCGTCACGGATGTGTATGTGTAGGCAACAAGTGGTACAGAATAGCAAACGATGGTTTCGGGTGTAGTGTGGCAGCCTGTCAGTATTTGAGGCAAGAGGAAGTTTTGTGGTTTAAAAAGGAGATTACCCTGAGGGGTAACCAAGGCAGAGGCTAGTGTCTGCGTGTAACCTGAATCCATTTATTTTGCCTGCTGTCAAAGGTAACTTTTTAAATATTGAAATGAATCAACAAAATACCGGAGCGCCAAGGGGTAGATGGCGGGGGTGCGGCCGCGGGGGGGCGCTGCAGGCCCGGCAGTGCCGCGGCCGGTGCTCGGGCGGCGGCTGGTGGCGAGCGGCTCCTGCGCGCCCGCCTCCCGGGGAGCGGCGGAAGGCGTTCAAACCTCTTCCCTGCGCGGTGTTGCGAGGGAAGCTTTCCACCCCTTCTGCCTCGGGGAAGGCTGTTTATCCCCTGATGACATGATACCTCTTGACTTCATGATCCATCTGCCAAATTCGTGTTTTAAGTTTTTTATTCCCCCTTCGTCTTTCTCTTCAATCTTGTTAATGTGCTGCTTTCCCCCCCCTCAGTTAAAAGGCGAGTGGAGGAGGAGGAATTAGCATTTGGAGTGCTGCTCAGGCGAGCGTGCTTAACACTTTGCAGGGAAGGGTATGTGCAAGGCAGAGTCACGTCACCAAACAGCGCAGGGCAGCGATCTCCAGAGAGGAGTGGGTCTGTTTTAAATGGCATGGAACGCTTTCCTCTTTGCAGGGATCCAGCACTGCTGGTCGGTGTTGGCATGTGTTTGAGCTCTGAGCTAGTTTCAGGTGTATGTGGTCTTGAACGTTTGCTGTTAAATGGCAGTCTGATCACAGTGAGAGAGCTAGGTTCAGTTACCCAAGTACAGCAACGCTTTGCTTTGTTGCTTCTTTATCCACCATTTCAGAGTTCTGTTGTTGATCATTTAATACAGTGCACTGTTATTTGTTGCCTTTGCCTTCCTTTTTTGTCCTTTTCCATTAAACTACCCAAGGAAGGTGATGGCATTGAAATCTGATGGTGATTAAATCTTATGTAACATGATCAATTATGAAACAGCAGCATCTCCTGTGTTGGATGACTTGGATCTTGATCTCTTCTATTTGATAAATCAGTGACCTCACCTTGTTCCTGCTTCTCCATCCTGTTGCCAGTAGACTGAGGGAAGTGATCCTTCCTTTTTATTCAGCACTGATGAGGCCACACCTAGAGTACTGTGTCCAGTTCTGGGCTCTACAGTATAAAATAGATGTGGACATACTGGAAAGGGCCCAGCAAAGGGCCATGAAGACTATTAAGGGTCTGGAGCATCTCTTCTATGAGGAAAGGCTGAGAGAGCTGGGACTGTTCAGCCTGGAGAAGGACTGGGGGAACTTATCAATGTATACAAATACCTGAAGGTGGTAAAGAAGATGTAGCCAGGCTCTTTTCAGTGGTGCCCAGTGATGGGACAGGAGGCACCAGACACAAACTGAAACACGACTGAACAAAAGGAAATGCTTTTATCCACTGTGAGGGTGACCAAGCACTGGAATGGATTGCCCAGGGAGGTTGTAGAGTCTCCCACCTTGGAGATATTAAAAGCTCTCTGGATGTGGTCCTATGCAGCCTGTTCTAAGTGACCCTGCTCGAGCAGGGGGATCGGACCAGATGTGCTCCAGAGGTTCCTCCCGGCCTTAACCGTTCTGTGATGCTCTACCTCATCCATACTATTTCTGCGTGTTTAAAGTCTCTTTTTGAAGTTCTTGCATATATCCCCCTTCTGTAACAATAATTCTTATGGGAAAAGTAGCTTTACTCTGTCAAACCGCTAAATGTTGTGCGTTTCAGGCATGCATCCTTGGTGGATACTGGGGTATGGCTGCAGGTTCTTTTGGCCCTACGTTGTATTTAGTGTACTAAAGCTTGCTGAAAGGTGGTACTGTCTGACGAAAAAGCTGTGTCATTATTTAACAGCAGTAGCTCCTCTTGAGAGTTTACAAACCAGTTTTCTTCTGTGACCTTTAAATATTAAACATTAAAATTTTAACAGCCAACCTACTATGACCAACTGGGCAATGAGTGTGAGTCTTGTGTCTGAACTGTCTGCTATCTCTTCCACAGTTTTCAGACCTAGTAGAGATGTTCCTTCTTTGTTGCAGACAGATTGGGCCTCGTGGAATAAAGCTTTATTAAAAGCAATGGGTCTTAGCAGCTCTACAGTATATAACAAATCTTTGGAAATTTACTTTCCAAATAACTGTGGTGTTCTTAATTCAAATTGTTTTACACTTGCTGTGGGTAAAGAGCACACACAGATAGTTACTGTAAATCAGATGATTTGCACCAATTTAGAACATAGTATCTTCTGTGAGCCTTGTAATCTGTCTCCACGGAGGCATATAGCCTTTTCTGCTGTTTTAGATCTTCTGCAAGATAAAAGTATATTGCATATGTCTGTGGGAAGCTTTAAGACTCCTTATCCATAGTTTGGGAATCTCTGATACAACCTGTCTGGGAGTTTTGTGGATCACTCATTCAGGATTGTCTTTTGATACAAGTATCTTACGTAGATGTATTATGTGTACAGATCTAACCTGAAAAAAAAGTACTGTTGCCTTTTAATTGAGGTACTGCCGTGCATTTAAAATTTCTGAAATTAATTACGCTTTTAACTTCATACTGGGGTAATATTGGGGTATTCTCTTACACAAATACAGCAGTTTCTTGAAGCCAGCAGATGCCAGAAGAGCATGGCTGTTTAGGTGTTTCATCTGAGATGCAGGACATTGAGTTCAAGTCCATGGTATAGGTATCTAACTTTGAAAAGGTACATTCCTGTAAACAGATCCAGTTCTGATCAATGTGTGTCACTTTTTCAATTAATTTGCTTAAAGTATTAATTACAGAGAACAGTCTCCATCAGAGACAAACTTTTATTGTTGGCCTAAATGTTTGCTGCATAAGTGCCACACCAAGATTTAAATGCTGCAAACTTGAACTGCACTGTGTTGTGTCCTCTTGTTGCAGGTAGTGTTTAGTATGTTTGTCTCCAAACTGCCTATATCCAAATAACTGCAAAGGAATCACCTGGAAAAACGCTGTAGTTAATAGCAACTCAGTTTCCTTTCAGTGTTAAACTCTGTACTGAAAACTGTTGCTATTTCTGGTGTAAAGGAACTTTAATATAAAGTTGCCCTTGGCACTTACGTATGTGCGTATCTAGTCTCCCAGGCTAATATCTTCAAGCAGTTCTGTGGGGCTGGCAATGCAAAACTCTGCTACCCGCTAAGCCCCCTTCTGCTTTCCCAAGTCAAGTCACTCTCTTCAGTGACCTCGTGAGGTCTAACAGTCAAGTCCTTCTACAGAGGAGCACTTTAAATGACCTGCTTTTTTGTCTAATGGCCAGTTGGCAACGTTCGCAGCCTGGATTCACCTCTGCAGTTCTGTGGTCCTGTAACTAAAGCAAAAGACTGGGAACTGGGACAGCTATCATCTATTCCTAGCTCTACTGTTGACTTGTTCTGTGGCACTAGTCAAGCAGTTTGGCCTTCCTTGAACCCTAGTATTCTTTGTGTATGAAACAGAAATGACTTCTTATTTATAAACCAGGAGGGTGAAAAAGCAAATTGTAACTTTTAAGCTTTTAGAGGTAAAACATACTTGAAAAAAAAAAAAAAACCAAAATAGAAAATTTTTTTTTTTTTTTCTTGAGTCCTCAAAGAGGTGATTGGACTTGTCAGATAACTTCAAACAGAAAGGCAGGTTTCTTAAAAAGCAGAGAAAGACATTAGCAATGAGGCTGTCTGTTCTTTGGAGCTGGGACTTCATGTACCTGGCGTGTCCTCTCATCTGTAAAAACATTTCCTGAGCTACTTCTGTAAATGGCCTGAGGCTGAAGAGCAGCGTTTCAGTATCATCTGTCTCTTTTTAAGGCACAGTTTCTGTGCAGCCATAGTCTTCTGTTGGCCAAAACAGTTCTTGTTTGTGCAAAAAGAAATTACCTGGGGTGTCACCTCAGTCTTCCGTGCAAAGTCTACCTTAGTATTTCTGTTAGAGTTGTAAAATGCTTTCAAGTCTATCCAAGTTCTAATACTGTGTTTCTGTTTAATTTATTATCATCATTGTTTTCATAAAAGCTGAGATTCTTGTTTAAATTCTCCAGTGGCTATATTGTCTTTCTCATGCTTTTAAAAATTTTGCTCTCTGGGGGCAATCAGCAATCTGAAATGGGAATGATACTCAACCAGGGTCTGTGTGTACCCCTTTTTTCCCCTCTTTCCTTCCCCCAGCCCTTCTGTATTACTGCTGCTGTATGCCTGCTACTGACAACGGGCATCTTCCTTTCAGCAGCTGTGTTACATGGTTTCCTAGAAACAGCATGAAAGCTATTTAAATTGTTTTCATTCCACTTCTCCCTCTGCCCTATTCCTTCCTCTTCACTATTTTCATATGATATAATGAGATGTTACTCTGACAGCTCAGCATCCCTTTTCTCCAGCCTACTCCATGCCCTGCAAATCATTCTGTCACTAAGTGGTGTATGTGTGCACAGCATATGCTGTTAATGGCAGCATAAATAGCCTCCAAGTGCCTGCTGGATTCCAGAAGAAAGGTTCTGGTAACTTAAGTGTGGAAAGCCTCTTATCAGTGGATCTTGTTAAGGCAGTAAAGTAGTGAAAGGAGTCAGTCACCATCTGGTTTTCCCTGAGGGTGTTTGCAGATAGGATGGGGCAACAATAGTTTTACCGTTTCCCTCAGCACAGTAACTGTAAGTAATGTGCATCATCCACATGTAAAGACATTTCAGGGTGAAGGGCCAGTGGGAAGCCTCTGTCAGAAGATACATCTTTATCAATTACTAGTGAGTGTGTTTTATTCTAGCAGTAGCATTTTGAACTGCAGGAGCGACAGAATTCTGTTTTGTGAGTGAAAGCAGCATGTCTGATTACCTGGCTGAAGTGGCACATGTTTGTCACTCTTTTTAAACTGATTAGAAATGTATGGGATTGTGAGTGTGAAAGAATGCATATTCTTTTACAATGTATTTTTCAATTTGAGGAGCAAATCCATTAATATAGAGATGCAGCCAGTTGGTTTTTTTAAATAGATCTTTTGGACTTGTAGTTATCAGTCCTGTTTGAAAGCTGAAAAAGAATGGGGTTCCTCTTTGTTCTTAATGGACTAAAAAAAGAGGCAAGCAAGTCTCACTTACTTATAGATACAGTCTGAAGTACTAAATAAGAATGAGCAATGCAGTAAATCCAGGTCAGGAGTGAAATTGAATCGGTGTATCGGTGTGTTAACGATGATGATATCTTGAACTGCTAAACTATCAGAGTATTATAGCAGGCAATTAAATAATAAGATCGGTACATGAGGCTGTTAATTCTGCCTCAGAACTGAGTGAAGTGCCCAGTTAACATTTCATAAGCGTCAGTAGTCTCCACCTGGCTGCCTGTCTGGATTTCAGCTGTTTATGAACAATTTGAGCCACTACTTTGATTAGCAGTATGATTGCACAACTGCNTTCAGCTGTTTATGAACAATTTGATTAGCAGTATAATTGCACAACTGTGCCAATCTGGCCTCTCCTGGACTGATCGTTTTGGATCACCAAAACCATCTTATTCTGAAGAACAAGTTCCTTCTTAAAGCTGTTTATGAACTTCAGGGTGAGCTGTAAAAGCAAGAGGTTGTGTGTCAATTTTCTTGCCCTCTGGGATAGTATTCTAGAAGAAGAAAATCTTTGTCTATTTGGAAGTTGGATAGCACTCTAGAGTGATTTTTAAAGAGAGCAGTCTTGCATTTATATGTATGTGTGGAATTCTCTGTCTCATTTATTTTCTGATCACGGTGAAGACAAATGCACGTTCCTTATTAATGTGGAGATTCTCAAGCCATTGATATATACTTCTTTGGCATATTATGGGAGATCTGTCCTCTTTCTGTCTGGCTGATACTTGCACGGTCAAAGAGTTTAAGGCTAAATTTTACGTTTACTCCTGTTGTCTTTCTTAGACTGTCTCTGTACCTCTAACATACTACTGTTTTCAGTTTTTGCCAAAAGTATGTAATATTCAGTAGGGTATACCTGCTGCAACAATTTTAGGTGGCTTTACATTTTTGGCTCTTGTATTATGAAAAATTTATCTAAAAAGAAATAACATAAATATTCTCCGTATAAAGTATTAAATCCAGTTTGCCAGTAATGCTAGAAATTTGACCGTGACGTATCTGTGAATTGTGAGAGGGTCTTAGGATCTGGGATTGTTAAAAGAATGTCTTGGAATCTTCTTACAGTAGAAAGAACAGATTTATAGTCTTCAACTATAACAGATTTTATTTTTGAGCACCTGAGACCTGATCTTTGGCATAAGTGAGAGGTGTTCAAGAGGGGGGGCAGGAGATGAGCAGTTTACAATGTGGCAGTGTGAGCCATTCACCGAAATACCTGTTCATATATTTAAGACTCTAAGAAAGAAACTGGTGATGTTGTTGACTTCTCCTGTTTTTACTTTTCTGGGACTTAAATTTTATTGTAAAAGTAGACTAAAAGTAATAATAATACAGGCTCTGCCCTATGCAGAATTTGAAAGTCCAAGATTGTTGTTTGTTTCCTCCCCCTCTGCCCCTACTTCTCCAGAGATTTGTGTGTGGTGGTGTGTTCTGGATCCCCTCCCCCCCGAAATTTCCTGTATCTCTTGAACACAAAAATGGAATAATTCTAGCTGATTATGTGAACTCATCCCTTTGGTTAAGCCAGCCATTTGTATGTATGCAGTACTGGAAAGTGGGATTATATAAAGTGGCCAGTACCTGTCCCTCATCCCTCCAAAAGCCAGAGAACGAGATTTAATACAACGTTATTACAATATGTTAAAGTTAGGGTTAGCTCTGGGAAATGCAAATTGAGGCTGCAAGTTTGGTTTAGTGTTTTTATAGCTGGAGAATGTTATTGTTACTGTTATTGCAGTATTTTGTTCCTAGCATCTTGAGGGCTGTTTTTTTTTTTCTCAAAATATTTGACTTATTTAATCAGGGAAATGGGTAAGTGCTTCCAGTCTATGGGTCTTGTACCTTTACATTGAAAAAAGAAAAAAACATGTTTACCGAGACTGAATATTGCCTAAAAATCTCTTTTACTTTATGTAAATAAATCTGTTTCCTGTGAGATCTGCAGATGTTTAGAAGATTGTGATTAGCTGAACCCAGCTGTAATTGAAATACCATTCGGTCATTGGTTTAAGCTCAATGTGTGTGCCCACACAGCTACTGAAAGAGATGTTCTTGCATTCAGCCCTGGCTGCACGCTGCCAGTTTTGCCCTGCTGCGCGGCTGCGTGTATTTGGTTCCTGGTGTGAAAGCAGCAGAGGACCCAAATAGAGACAGTGCCTCTTTCTGGAGAAAGTGTGGATGTGGCCGGTGGGGGTTAGCACACCATTCCCATGCACCGTCCACTGAAGGATGGGTTGTGCAGCTGAGCAGAGCCTGGAGCGTGTATGTGAGTGTGAACGGAAGCTGAGGGCAGTTTGTGGGTCTGGTATGTCCTGTGGGGCTCTCCTGGCTTCCTTGTTTTGGTGAGGAAGGGAGGTGCAGCTGCAGGCATTGTTAAAAACCTCTTTTGTGATAGCATGGAGGAAGCCGTCTTTTGATGTCCGTGTTTCTAGTTTCTAGCAACTTCCGTGTAGCACAATAATTAAGATAGTGAGGAAAGCAGAGGGATCTTGGCTTTCAAACCTGCTCCTTCGGGCTCTGATCCAAGTATCATTAATATGACATGAGACGTTCTGTTGGTGTTTGATTAACTGGGAGGCTTGTTCTTGTTGTGTGTGACACACTGCGAGTTAACCACCCGGCATGCTGACATGTGCGATTAAAAACAAACACTTACAACTAAATTGAGAAGCGGACTGCCAAGGGCCCGGCAGGGAGAGCTGGAGGAGCCCGAGCAGCTGGGTTGGGATGGGTACCGGGATTCTCTGTCCGTGCTCCCCGGGCGCCGCGGTGCTGCCGAGAGCCCGGGAGAGGGCTGCCGAGGGCCGGCCGGGATGTGCTGAGCTCTGGCTGCAGCCTGTGAGGACAAGGGATGGTTAGAGCACTAGAGTGGGCTGCTTTATTACAGTGCTGGCTTACATTGGCTGTTTCCAGGAGTTTAAATTCCAGGACATCAAGAATGCATCTGGATTTTCTTATTTTATAGTTAACTAATTTGAAAAATAAAATTTGAAGAGTTATCAAAGCTTTTTTTCCCTCTAGTTCCCTTCTCATTTTCCTATCTATTGTAAGGCTTTTAACCTTCCCTGTCTTGTTGGGGACCTTGCTGTGGAAACCGTTCCACATGTCCCAGTCAGCAGCAGGGTGTCTTCACAGGAAGCCTTACCCAGACAGGAATCTAGGTTTATGGGTACTGAATACCCACAGGAGCGGAAACTGTAGCATGCACAATAGCCACTGAAGTCTTGGTAGCCCTTAGCTTTATTTTTAGACCTGAAGTGTGCTTCACAGCGTAACAAGAAACTTTCTGCTGATTCGGTGGGTACTTTCAGTTCCACTTAAAGCACAATGTGCCCTCTGACTTGTTTCCAGACAGATGTGCAATGTTTGTAGAAACACACGAATGTTCTTCTCTGGGACTGCTGATCTACATCATGTAGTGTAGCCTGGAGCTGGGTGACTTCAGAGAGCCCCTGTTAGCCCCTCCTGGCAGGGAGAGCCCCTGGGAGAGGTGTGGGAAGGTGGGCAGCCCTCTGACGGGGCTGGCTGTGGCTGCTCTGGTGCCCAGCTCCTGTGGCTCTGGTGGAGCCGCTCTTGTTTTGTCACTTCCACAGCTGAATGCTTTTCTCCCGTTTGCCTGCTGATTTATTCCTGAAGCAGAGTGGTTCCTTGACTGATTACTGACTGTGAGAATCTGTCAGAAAGTATTTTGGGGAAGGGGTAAGCAGGCCTTGTGTAAAGCTATCTTGTTCTTCTTGAACACCAGTATTTGCTTTCTTTTCCTTTGGGGCAAGCACAGGGAAAACAAAATTTAAAAAATCTTGAAATATACCTGCTAATTCCCAAGTTGAGATTTTAGTCTTTTTGTTTGGAATTATTTTTTTTTCCCAAAGCAACAAATTTTATGCTTGCATATCATGGACTGTGACTAGAGTGGAGGGAAAACAACAGCAGCAGCAGCAAGTGAACTGCTGGGAGTGGGGACACACACACATTTTCCTGCAGCTGTCATGAATTACAGCCAGAAAGAGAAATCTGTAAAGACACTCAAAGTATGGAACAAATGGGAGTGTTTCCAAATAGTTGGACTCCTCATGACATATCAGCAGTTCTTTTAAATGATCTGTGAATTTGTAGTAGCTTCTGGCTAAAAAGTATTTTCAGAGTAAAAGAATAAGAGAGTTTTTTCACCTGACTTCCCTTCTTCCTGCGGCACAAAAACATTCAGGACTTCAGATGGAGATAAGGAGGGTCCTGCGAGGACAGGTTGGAAAAAAGTATTCTGAAAACCTCTCACAAGGACCTGGGTGGAGTCCATTAGGAGCCATAGGTTTGATTTGAGATCATGAGAAAGCTTTTAGTTCAGAGAAGCCAACCATCCCCTGCCCTCATTTTGTCCTGAACAAGCTCTTGTTGTCAGATGGTCACTTGAGCTAAATTACATCTCTCTGCCACACTAGAAAAGGGATCTGTGAGTAGTGAGTTGACAGGAAAACAACCTTCAACCCTACTTGGAGTGCCTAGGATGTATTTGGGCCGTTACAACTGAGAAATAGGGGAAGGATAGTCTTTGAACTGCAGATTTAACTCTTGTTTCTAAAAATCATGGTCGGATTTTTCATTTCAGGTGTTTAACCCTTCAGATGTAGGAATCAATCTCTTGTTGGACACCTAGGAGTTTCACAGTCTTTAAAGGGTAGGTTTGAAGGGTGAGCCTCACCCTATGTATTTTTCCATTTCAGTGGCTAAGTTTGGAATGGACACTATTTGAACTTAAACTGTCTTCGTTGTAACGTGGCAAGATACCCTACTTTGCTGGAAAAAACAATGTGATTTTAAAAAGAAAAGCAATAAATACGTGCAAAGCTGAATGACTTTGGGAGAAGGAGGGAGGAAATACAGGAAGGGAAAAAAGGGGTAGGTAAACTAACTCTGGTCAAGATTTTGACAAGAATGTAATAACCTGAAATGAGGTTTGTCCCCAGCAGACACTGAAGACATCCTGACCTTTTTAAAGTCTGATTTATTCATCATGGGAATGGATTTTGTACCTCATCCATTCTGTGACTGATGGGCAGGAGTAATTTCTCTCTCAATATAGATGAGTACACTGTGGTAGACTCCATTTGCCACACTGACAGGAGCAAAGTGCCATCAGCCACAGAGTTAGCTGAAGAAATATTTTTCCTTTTCAGTCTTGCACTCTAACGTGTACATGATGTATGTGTAACAGTAGGATGGGGGGAAGGTTACCGAATTGTATGAAACTTGAGTCATGAATTTCCTCTACTGTCTGAAATTTTCTTAGATCACAAGGAAAAGGAGTAACTGTGGCTTTGCTTGAAAGAATTCAAAGGGGGGGGGGGGGGAAAGGCAGTGAAAAACATTCCTCCCTCACTGATTCCACTTGTGCTCTTTTTCCTGTAACACAGTTTTATGGATCTTTTGCTTGCAGATCCATTACTTCTATGAGTAGCTTCTTCAACTGTCATGATCCTTATATGCTGAATTTGTTTTTTATGACTGTTTTGTCACATGGATGTCCTTGAAAGTAGTAATGGCCGGTCCTTTAGAAGGGGCAGTTATATTCAGCTTTTGTTTAAAAATATTGCAGACAGATCAGTTTTCATAACCATCTTTTTTCCTCCTGGATGGCTTTGGGGCGAGAGTGGGAAATAGAGGAAGGGAAGAATGAGACAGATGAACTGATGCTAAAGCATGTAATGTTTACATTGTCAGCTTATTGTAGTTCAAAATGTGCAGACACAATAACATCTTATGTTAGTGAACATCCGAGATTTAAAAAAACCCACAACACAAAAGCCTCAAATTCTGATGGTGGGCAAGAGGAGGAGAGCATCTGTAGTTAAAAAGTGTAATGAGAGGGTTTATAAACCATAGGGTGTTTTCAAGCACAAGCAAGCTACTCACTGGCTCTGATCACTAAACAGTCGGCGTATTAGCAGGCTATTCCAGGGTCATCCGTTATGAATTGTGCTGTCTCTTGGAGCATACAGGCAGGTTTCATGTCAGGACAGATGGTGGTAGTGCTTCTATTCTGCAGTTCTTTGCTACTGATCAAAAATGTATTCAGGAAATAACCAAATTATGTGTCATATCATAGTGATGGCAGAGCATCCATAAATAAAGGAGAAGAGAGGAGTGAGAAAGACAACTGTGAGGATACTGGCCTCATCAGAGCAACACAATTTTCCATTCTAACCTTATCAGCCTGTGTGCTGAACTGTGGTTCCAGCGCACAAATGCTCTGAACACTGTCACACAAACCATTTCCACCAATGCAGTCTTGCTGTTGAAGCATTTCTTTCTGCTAGTAGGTGAAGCTGACAAAAAGATGGGCAGTGGCTAATAGATGCTGTAGGGTTCTTTAGAGGATCCTTCTGAAATTCAATATAGTCAATTCCCAGTGAATGAACTCTAAAACATGGTTTCTTCTGCTGGATTAGCATTCTTGTGGGCTTTCCAGAGAACTAGTAGCTCAGCTGAGGTAGACTCTGCATCTTTGTGGGTTTTTTTCCCCAGCTTGATTTAGTAGAAGCTTGAAGTCCACTACTGTGTCTCTTTCTAGATCTTGATTCGCTGGAGATTTGAATGGATTTTACTGTTATACTGCAAACCAAAGAAACGTGAAATGGTATAGTCTGTGATGTATGAGATTCAGGAGCCCAGCTAGGGTGTTGTTCAAACAGATGGGGCAGAAAGCTTCAGGAGTTGAGGGGTTTTTGAGAGGCTTGTGTACCTGGGCAGCAAATCATGGCTTCAGTGATACATTTGGAGTTCTGTTCCTGGCTCTTTTGGGTTTTTCTTTCTATCTCATGTTCTTCATTCAGGAGTCTTTAAAATGGGCAGGTGTAAACCTGTTATTTACAACCTGTGGTATCTGCTGAAGTTCGCCTGCTTTTTCTGGCAGGTTAACAAAATAGAGGCATGTTGATGGTGGTTTAAGAAGCTGAAGTGAATAATACATTGAAATATTTTTCCTTTTATTTCTTCCAAGGTGGCAAATGGTGACTTCACAGGACTCTGGCCTGGTTGGCTGCAGAGGCGGCATCAGTGATCATAACTTAGTATGTCAGTTTGGGCAAACTGATGGAGGCCTCAGCTTGAAACAAAATCTGTATGTTGCCTTTCTCACATCTAGGGATTTTTCTCTAATGACACATATTTTAAATGTAACTAGTAATCTCTTTGAAAAAGACCCATCGTACTGCTGTATTTGTCTCACGAAATCCAACTGGTTTTATGTTAATTTCAAAGAATCCCCTAAGTCTCAAATGTGTCTTCTGAGACTGGCTGCTCCCCGTTATTAAAAATTGAAAACTTTGGCATACTAGGAAATGAATATAGAAATGACATCAAATATACTGAACTTCATAGAAAAATTAATAGAGGTCCTGTGTGATTTTTTTTTGGTGATTTTTATTTAGTTATAAGAGCTTCCCTTTACTTGTATAAATATGCTAGTACGGAATGTGAAAACTCTACCACTGAATTTTCCATTATAAACAATATTTTGGTATGTGACAGCTTCATTATAAAAGCTTTGGTCTTTGCAGGAGGAGAACGAGGATGGCTGGCAGGGTAGGATGGTTTAATTTCTTTGCACCACTTGCTGCTACTGGATTTCTGAGTTTTTTTCCCCCCTCTTTAGCTTTAGTGATTCTTTCCGTCTTTGACTTTCGAAAGGTAATCTACCACTGCCTCTTTGCTTTCATGGCTGTTTGTTACTGACCTTTAACAAGCCCTGTAAATGTTAACACTAGGTTGTAGAGTTTGTCCACTTGTTAACAAATAAGGAGGCTATACAGCTGGTAGATGTTCCAATATCAGTGGAGCTTTTTTGACTGTGTAAAACCCAAAAAGAATGGCTCTAAAGGGACAAAACGGATAGCCATTACAGAAACATACTTTCCTGAAAAGCTGTTGCATTTTTATTAGTTCCCCTTTTTCCCTATGAAGCATGGCTGATGTGCTTCATGCACTACAAGAACAACTGTGGCACTCTGAATCACTTCCACCAGCTTTAGTCCCCAGACCAGAACTGTTGATCTGGTTTGTGCTGATTGCTCTCCCCCCTCCCCTGGCCTTCTCCTTACTTCTGTCTATGTGGAACTTGTGATAAAGCCGAGATGTACTGCGAGACACTAAAGCAGCTTTTTTTTTTTTTTTTTTTAATGTTTAATACATTTGGGTATTTAATTTCAAGCCTGACATTAAATTTAATAAGTTCAATAATTCTTTTAAAAAATGTCCTTAATTAGACAGTTTCATGCTGCTATTCAGATGCAGCTTTCCAGTCTTTCTCAGAAATGTAGCAATGCTGCTGCTTAACCCCTGCATTAAAACTGTAATGGCCTGTGTGACAGTGACCAACAGCCTGTGATGTTCCCAAAGCTTAAGATTCACTTCAGTTTGGAGGGTGAAAATCTATTTGTAACCAAATGAGTGATTCTGATATTAACAAGATGCCAAGTGCTGTAGTATTTCCAGCTGACGGTGGATAACAAATGCATTGTTAATGGAATGCTGACACCTCTTCCATGCTTTTCCTTCTCAGAGGGCTTAAATAATATTTTGAAATTACCTTGGGAATTTTAATCCTTGTTAAGAACAGAATTTTTTCTTTGGTTTGCCTCTTTCTCTTAACCCTACAGTATTTCTTTGATAATTGCTGCATCAGAGATCTTGATGGCATCTAGGTGCCTGAAAGTAATAACTTGGTGTTTTTTCTCATTAAAAGAGAAAAAAATCCTATTCTTGGCGTTCTACCAAAAAAACCCTAATCACTGGCATGGCATTGCCTAAGCGTACATGGGGGATCCAGCTCCCAAAGAGAAGTAAAAGGATTTTTTTTTCCTCTTAAAATGAATGTGCTTAATGTGCTGTCTTCTGTAGCCTAAATATTTTGTGGGTCATTTTTGTCACAGAGGCTAAATGTTTAGCCTTGTAAGAACTGCTTGTCTATGTAGTATTAGTTTCCAACCTACCTGCCACATTTAAGGAAATGCAGAACACATGTTACGGTGTAACACCTGTGTGTTTTATAGGATTGCTGAAGAGCAACCTCAGTGATATGAAGGCTTCCTTCTTGCAGCTGATCAGTCAGAATTTTTAACTGGGATGTAATGGGCTGGGCCACAGCTGCAGTTTTTGGTGTGTATGTGTTTGCGTCCTGGACAGACAGCTTAATTTCCAGTTCTGCCATTAATTCTTCCAGCACCAAGCTACTTCTGTGGGTCTGGATGACCACCTCCTCACAGTACTGGGCCTGATATTCTCAAACTGGTTTATGCTAAAAAAAAGAATAATCTAGTTTAAGTTTTTAACTTGTAAAGGAAATAATTTTAGGGTTTTTTTGTTGTTTTAAATGTCTCAGTAGTTCCCATCAAGCTGTTAGGATTAAAAGAGAAGCATGTTTGTGTAGAGTATGATCAAAAAGATGATGTCTAACATGAAGCCTGCCCACTCCTTGAGATATTAATGTGGTAGTTTATAATTTAAAAACCAACCAAAACCCCAATTTGCTGTATTATTGATTAGTGAGTATGCAGTGCAAGTATGCCATAAATTTTGTATCTTACTTTGTATCATAAAATTTTTTGGTAGGCAAAACCTAGCCTAAGAATACATTAGTCAATAACGAACTCAGAAGGGTAGGTCTAGGTAAGGCAATGTGAACCTCTCTTCTAATGCATCTGGGCTTGCTGTCTGCTGCAGGTCTCTAAATTCCGTTCATGAACTTCTGTTGCACTTGTAACCTAACAAGACGATTTTGATACAATCCTTTCATTTTACCCTAAATCATAAGAGGAGGAAAGTGGCTGGAAAAGTTTGTGTGGGCATATGCTCTGTAGTGCTGCACCCACCCAGCCTTTCTGATCCTCTTCAAGAACTCTTGGTATTTCTTCTTCATTTTAGAAGATGATGTGGATTCTTATTCTTTGGTGGCAACAGGCAGGTTTAATCTCCAACCGGTCTCATTTCTCCTTTGAAAGGTGTGAAATAGTCCTGAGACGATTTTACAACCGATGTTGTAAAGAGGAATTTCTACTTGAGCAATGTTGTTTTTTTTCTGGTGAAACCCAAGAGATGTGAATTCTGTGGTCAGACTTATACATATCATTAGAAAGGTAGTGAATTGGAAGCATAAGATGCATGATTGTGGTATCTGACCTGAATTTGTTCCCTTGAGTTTGATCCATGTTTTACTGTTCAGTGCATGCTGTTTCAGTGTCTGCAACTTTTGATTTAGCAAATGTAACCTGGTGCATGTTAAAAAAGCCAAACCACAAAACAAACAACTGTGTTGCTACTGATGTTATATTTTAATTGGACTATTGTGTAGCTTGGAGGATGGGCCACAAGGGAACAGCCAATTACTCTGTGTATCTGTCTAAAAGCCTTTTCATTATAGAATACTGATTAAGATTGTATAGCTTCATATTGTTTCGTGTTATTGATTTCCACCAACCCCAAGTCGATGCTCTCATTAATTGACAATTACCTTTTTCCCCATGTTTTAGAAAATTGACATGAGCAACCAGAGGTGTTAAGTTCAATTTGAACTAGGTATCAGTGTGCCTGTTTAATCTTTAACAAGACCCATTAGGCTCCCTCTTTTAATTTTACACAGGCCATAAAGGCGTCTCCACAGGGGGGCTATCACCCTCTCAGTATAAGGAGAGCAAAGATAGTCTTTACAGAAATAATAGGGAATATCTGTGGTAGGGCTTTTTGCCCATCTGTGCTGACAGGAGGAAATCGATATTTTACCTATCACAGATGCTGCAGTGAAGTTTGGGGCCGTTGACATGTACCAGCTTACTTGGGTTGTACCTTTAATTTGTTTCACTGTATGTGTCTTGCTGGAGTTGTTGGATACAAGAAGTGAAATCTTTGTCTGGCATGTCAGAGGTGAGAATGTTTGAAACCTGAAGCACAGAACTAATTCTTTTTCAGAGAGGAATATTGTGTACAAAATGTGAAGCTGGCATTTTTGTTTTGTTAGATAAAGATTGCTGTTGTTCAGGACTCTAACTTCCAATGCTTACTGGTGTATCTTACGTAAAGCAGTCAGCCTTTGATCAATGGTATATTACATCTACCCTTCTAGCAGCTTCCTCTAGCTCTGCTAGCTGCAACTAGCTAATCTTACAAATTCCGTCCCACTTGACATGACAAGGCTGTTCCTAAATTGCAGTTAGTTGTGGAAGTGGCAATACAGAGCTGGAGGACATCAGCATGCTGATAGTGCCACGACTCTGTCTCTTTATGAACTTTCCCAACAGTCCTCAACCACAGTGAGCAATGAGGTCCTTTTAATATCTTCAGAAGAGATGCTTCAGGGCAAAGAAGCAATTGGCACAGCAGCCCTTTGTGTTTAATCAGAGAGAAGCAAAAATGGAGCTACTTGAGAGCAGCTCTACCTGGCCCAGCTGAGCTGTGTCAGTAGGACTGTGTAACAATCAGTGGCATCAAAGGTTTTCTCATTGTGCATACTGTTTGTTCCAGCAAAGAGAAACAATTAACAGTGCTGTGGTGCTTCACTTTAGTTGGTGTTTCTTGGTCTCATGCAGTGGCTCAGTGCTCTGAAGTTAATCATATGCAAGGGTTATAAATTTGCGGATCCTCAAAAGAATTGTTTTCTGCAGCCCCCGTCCTCTTGTGCACTTCTGTGTTCCTCTCTACTCCACTTGCATGCTCTTGAGAAAAGCATAATGAATTGCATTTCTCTTGGAAAGGCTTGTCCTCTGGCTGTTGTCTGACACTGCTGTTTCCGTAGCTGACACACACTGGTAAGAGTAAGTGGGTTCCACAACTGCTCAACCATGTGAGGTGGAAGGAGACTTGTGTGCCAGTATAAATGAACTTGTTTGGAGCATGCAGTTGCCTTATGCCTGCCATTGCTTTGAGACCTCCTACTTGTTACTGGACAAATTCAGAAGGCAAGTAAGAGCAGAAGCAGAAGAGTAACCTACATTTACTTTTGCAAGTCCAAAGGTCGGGTACTTGATTCCAAGTGTAAAAAGAGATGAAAAATTTCATATTATTATTTTCAAAGATTTACCCGAAACTTCAGTTTCTTAAAAATGATTAGAGACAATCTCCCAGGGCCTGTCCTGACCATTACCACTGTGTATTGTTTTGCAGAACTCGTATTTCTGTCTTCTTGTTGTAGTTCTGTTTCACTGGGTAACCTCAGTGACTCAAAATTAGAAGATGATCTTGAGAGAGTTTCTTAGGAAGCTTGTGTTAATTTAGATTAGTCTTCAGAATGTCTTGGGTACTTTCCAAGTAGAGTCTGTAATCCCTCCTTCCCAAAGGTTATTAATTCATTGATTATTAATTGTATCAATGTTATCCTTAAGAACTTGTGACTGAGACCCAAGGACTCCAAGTTTTAGAGCTGTTCCTCTTTGTTCTTTATACTTTCTTTTCATTTTTTACTGATGTGGATTTTAATGAAAGATCTTTATAATTTTACTTCAAAATAATATTTTGTTTTGCTACTGCTAAGTATATCGCTGTAAATATCTACTGTTTCATTCAGTCGATCTCTCTAAGAACAAAGGAGATTTATGGTTCAATTACAGACACTTCGATCTTTAATGAGTTGTGATAGAGGAGATGGTAACAATCTTCAGTGAGCCAGGATTTGTTGCTACAGTTTTCCAAAGAAACTGTTACAATGTTTATTATGCTGATGAATTTAAATATTCATTTTAGCTTCTCTTCAGGTTAAATAGTGGATCAATTTGAAGTTGATTTCAGAACTTATGCTGCCTTGAAAAGCATCAGAGTTTTACCCTGCATTTCCTCTTTTGCATGAGGCAAAAGTATGTTTTTGAAAGATTACTGTGTATGTATTACATACATAGAAAAATATATACATGTTTAGTTTTTTTGTTTGGGAGTTTTAGTGGTGGTTGTTTTTTTCTGAGAAGGATCTGG
>VZTO01006062.1:1504-27315 GCA_013400615.1 Syrrhaptes paradoxus | reverse complement strand
TTTTTTCTGCTTACTATAACATCCCAATTCTACTTTTACCATTTCCCTACCACTTCCTCTCCTTTTTAAACAAATACAGAGCTGGACAGCCAGAGATAATAAACAGATCTTGAAGTTAATTAACAATTTATTTCAGTCCACTGTAAAATATGTCATTAAATAATTCAACATCTTACTATAGTCACTTGAATTTTAAAGATAGAAAAACCACTTTGTTGCTGTTTTTTTTAAATTTAGCATTAATTTTTTAACACAGTGGAGAAAATGTAAATAGGTGGTATATTGCCATAATCCTTATTCAGCTACCTTTTCTGCCCCCCAAATCAATGTAAGTAAGGAACTGGAAAGGGCAAAATAGTGATATCAAACTTCTTCAGACAAAGGACTGACCATAATTAAACTCTTACCTTTGGGAATCACTATTTTCTATTAAATTATCATCTACCACCTCAAACATAAAAGATACAGCCTGCAAGCAGGCTTGTAATTTCTGACATCTATTTTCACATGCCTTCCATGCAAAGTGAAAATAAATGTGAAGTCCAATATATTATAAAAAAAGGCCTAGAATGCAGATCTCTCACTGCTCAAAAGACTGCCAGTGGATTTGTTTTGTTCATAATTGAAATTACAATAACTAGCTGTGAGGGTGTTTTTTACAGCAGAACTGGAAATGTTCTCATTAGGAGGACAAAAATATAAAAGAATTTTGGAAAAATGAGATCATTAGATGTTGGCTTATGCCAAAAGACATGGCAGCTTGAAAACTGTTCCTTACTATATCCAGGTGCATCAAGGATGTCAGTGAAAAAAGGGAAGAGGAATGAGTACAAATATTTAAGTGTTTTCCTTGAGAGAAAAGAAAGTTAAAATCACATAACTGCAGTAGGGAAGTGCTTCAGACTGTCAGGTAAATATGTTCAAGATTTAAGGGTTAAAGCAAGAACCATCTCTCTGAAAATTTTTAATCTGCTCTAATTATGGTTATGCAAAATTACAATAATCACTACTAGAAAAATGACAGAATAATTAAAATGGGGAAAAGAATCTATTAAATATTTTCAGAAGGTGTTAAAAAACGTGGGGTTCCAAGCTGTAAATCTGTCAAGACTCAAGAAGTTATAGTGTGCAATACTGTTACTCAGTTTCAAAGTAAATACATCTCAAACTGCCTGTTATGGCTAACGTCAGAAGATAAAGAGGCAAAAATAGTCTATAAAAGGGAGTGGAGAAAAAAGAAAAAAAAGCTGTATGTTTGCTGTATAGGTGAAAAATCAAGAAAATCAGGTGTGGCCTTATGGACTGCAATGGAGATGCCTGGCTGCAAAACTGAATACTCTAATCAGACCCTGAATTTATAAAAATCAACTTTATATATTTGCTGATGCTGGGTCTTAATTACTGTGTGATCTAGAAGTCCTGTCCTAATGGCTTAATTTGGTTTTCAGATGAAATTCTGCGTTTCTCACATCTTACCCTATTCTTTGCTGCTAAAGAAAAAGTTTGTATCTGCAAACATAAAATGACTGCAGTTCTGTGAGCAGTAGGACTGCATGGATTTCATATGAATTTATGAATACAGGTTGATTCCTATGTGAAATCTCTGAAGTCTAATAATGGCTGAAATCCCACTGCAGTCTTATCTTCAGCAGAGGCATTAACAGGGACTCCTTTCCCAGCCTCTTTTTGTTAAGCTTGTAAGAACTTAGTATTACTGAGAGCTGGGACTTAGAAAAACTTGACTGAAATGGTCCAAAGAATTCAAAAGTTATTGGAAAGGACAGACAGACAGAACAGACAGAGGGAAGGAACAGCATCATTTCCTCAGGAAAACATATTATAAAACAAGTGTTTAGGTTGGAAACTAGGAATATTATGTAGGAGGAAAATGAAAAGTAATTTATAACTTTTAGTATGCCATTCTCACTTGCAAAGGTTGCAACGTTACCAGCTATATTCTCCCAGAAAGTATAGGATTCTCATATTAAATTAAAATAGTAACAGTTTTTTAAACCTATCTTTATTGAAATAGTAACATGATAAACACAGCAAGACAATTCAGAACTTAAAAAATTATAATTTTTATTAAGGATTGACTGATGATAATGTGTGTATTATAAAACCAAATTGGTCAAACTTTTAGGAGGAGTATGTATACTTTACTAAAGGATATTTCAACTGCATTTTTATTGTGTAACATGAACAGTCAATTTTTGTTACTAAGGTACAATGAAATATGATAATTAATCAGACAGATTTTAGCTAAAAATTGTCTGTGGATTTAATAAAAACATTTTATTTTGTATTACTGATTTCTCTAAGTGAAATTATTTCACCTTAAAACATTGCGATTTCAAAAGGCATCTTTCAAGAAATGCCCTTGCTGGGCGTGAACAGGACACTAGGTAATAATGGAAACATTTTTGACAATTAATGTAATTACACTCTCTTTTTGTAGTGATCACTGTCAGACTAATTTCAACTTTCATAAATATTAAGACTGCATCAAGAGCAAGCCATAACATTCTCACCTACTCCATATTTGACTATGTTAACTAAAACAGTAATGTTTTACTAAACACTAAGATATTTCTTTGAGAGTTTTCCTTGATATATTCATTATCCATAAATGCTACTTTTCCTTCTCTCCATCTCCCCTCTAGTTGATTAAAATGATGGGGGTTTTAGATGCAATGGTTCCAAGAAGCACGTGAAAGAGAAAGCACCAAGATGCATGACTGGGAAATAATGCAGTCAGGTGCCTTCTGAAAAGCACTCACAACACAGATTCACCTGTGTAAGCTGAATACATGTGGAGATAATTAAGTTACTTCAAAACTGTGCTGAAGCCTGCATTAACCCATACCTTCTTGTACTATTCATGAGATTTCAGAAATCAGATAAAATATGATTTTCTTCATGAACTTGATTTTAGACAAGCATTTTCAAGTTGTACTTGTTCTTACCTGTAGCAGAGCTGCAAACAAATATACTGCTATAAAGATAGGAGTTAAGGAAGTGTGTCCACTTTTCATTAAGTGGATAGTGTACAGGAAAATCAGGTGTCCAGGAATCACCAAAAGAAGCAGAACTTGGGCTGATTTGTTATTTACTCCTACAATAAAAAAAATCAAAATTCAGTTAAGCTCTTCAATTACTATATCAGATTTTTATTAATTTTAATTTAAAGAGCAGTTTTGGAATTCCACAGCATTAAGTATTGCGGAACAGCAAGCAAAATTTTCTGCTGAAAGCCTCCTTGAGGATTTTCACAGGGCGAAAAAAAGCCACCTCTAGTGTCTGCCGGAAAAGTTAAGCAGTCCCTTCCAGAACAGGGTGCAAACTGTTGGCTTTCATTCTGTACTCATGTAATACCATCTACTTTTTTGAAGCCACAGTGACCTCCTAAAGCTTTCCTAGAAAGAGGATGTTTTGGACACCATATTCAAGACATCCTCAAAAGTACCTTATATTTCTAAAAAGTAATCCCACATTTACCACTTTCTCATCTGTTCCAATTCATTTCATAAATATGAAAGTGTAATACATGCTGTTGACACATCACATTTCACCACAGTTACTACATTATTAGGAAAAGGTGCAATACAGGGGATGAATAAGCTGTGAAGCAAGAACCTAGAAAGAAAATGGCAAACGGGAAATGGAAGGCAGTGACTTGGCTTAGTAACAACATTGAAGTTTGGTACTATCAGGAGACTGGTTTGAACTTCTCGAATTAAATGACAAAAGTTAGGAGCAGGTAAACAATCTAAGGAAAGATGAAGGTTGAAATCCTTCTGAGTGGGTATCAGTCCCCATCTTCGAGCCTTGCAGGGTTACACCTGTGTTCTGTGTTCCCCTCCACACACTGCCTCCTTCAGGGAGTTCCTTTTGATTCTCAAAGGCAGACAGCTGCAGGCAAAGGAAACTGTCAAGCCTCTGCTGCCTTTGAAGTACATACAACAAGTTCAGTTTGTTGCCATTTCTCAGTGGTACACAGAGGATAAAAGACGAGACGTGACACAGGAGGTTTAACAATTAACTGACTAATACATACCTGTACCATAATAGGTTCTGCATGGATAATAGCAACCCTTGGCTTCTTCCGGCAGCTCTCCAGGAACGCTATGTAAATGGAGGTAGGTAGAAATTCTGCTAGCTTGAATAGCTACTAGATTACCACCAATGCCTGAAATAGAAAAGGGAACAAGTGTTAACTTTTCAACTATTTTTTTCCTCTAGTAGGCAATAGTTTTGTAAATTTACCAACTTTCTCAATGTTTACCACAGTCCCCTTCATACAACAGTCAAAAAAAGAAACATTTTTAGAACATATGTTGCACTAAAATAAGTCAGAAAACTTGGGCTGCAATTTGCTGTGTCACTGGATATTTGTAATATTCAAATTGGAAATTTGGATATTTAGAGATCAGTTTTAATTCATTATAAGTGCAAAAGACTCCTCCAAAAGGTTTGATCTGGTGCTTTCTCATAGGCAAAGCTCCTTTTTATTGCTCCCTCTCCTTTGGAAATCCCTCTCAGAAGAACAGAAGTACTACATGGTTATGTCGCTACTAGATTACGTTCCTAGGTCAGTATTGCTGGCAAGTATAAATAATGCCTAGCAGATGCACTCCCTACTACATGCATAAATGCAGATTTCACACACAGAATCATAGGGCTGAAAAAGACTTCAAGAGCTAATCTATCCATTCCCATTTGCTACAGAGCATGATTAACTATAATCTTCTGCCATTCATAATTCATGTTGAAAGAACAAGACAAGTTTCTGAATAACTGGTTTTTAAAAGAACAGTACTGATGGAGAGCCTACCTTCTCTGTGACAACTGTTGATATACTTCCCTACTTCCCCTGGAAAAAAGATTTCTATGAAACAAACCACACTAGGATGCAAAGAGACATAGCTGGCATTCAATCTTTGAAAAGCCATGGAGATCAGGGGATACTCCTGACAGCTGGAAGAGGGCAAATATCACACACAACTTCAGCAAAGCATTTGACAGTTTTCCACAGCTTCCTCCTAGACAAACTGTCAAGTTACACACTGGATGGCTAGTTTGTGAGATGAGTAGGAAATTTGCTAACAGGTTGCGCTTAGAGGATGGTGATGAATGGTTTTTACTCGGGCTGGCAGCTTGTCACAAGTGGAGTGCCCCAGGGATTGACACTGGACCCCACACTGTTCAACATCTTCAAAAATGACCTGTATGATGGGATTGAAAGCAGCCTCACCAAGTTTCCTGGTGACACTAAACTGGATGGTGAGATGGACACATCAGAAGGGAGATCATCTTACAGAGAGACCTGGACAGACTGGAGGAGTGGGCTAGCAAGAACAGCATGAAGTTTAACAAAGACAAATGCAAAGTTCTGCACCTGGGACAACATAACCAAAAAGCCCAGTACAGGCCAGGATCTGTGTGGCTGGGGAGCAGCCTTGCTGAAAGAGACCTGGGTGTCCTGGTGGACGAGATGGACATGAGTCAGCAATGTGCTGCTGCAGCAACAAGGGCAAGTTTGATTCTGGGCGACAACCGTCTCTTGCAGAGATAGAGACATGACTCTACACAGTGTTTGTCAGGCCACATCTGGAGTACTGTGTCCACTCCTGGTCCCCACAATTCAAAAAGACATGGACAGAGAAAGTCAAGAGGAGGGCCATGAAGATGATCAAAGGGCTGGAGAACCTGCCCTAGGAGTTACATCTTTTCTCCCTGAAGAAGGCCCAGGGGAGACCTCATCACAGTTTTTCTGTACTTAAAGGGCAGCGACAAAGAGGACAGAGGCTCTCTATTCACAAGGAGACACATGGAGAGGACAAGGGGCAATGAGTACATGTTGTGCCAGAAGAGTTTTCATTTTAATATCAGAAAGAATTTTTTGACAGTGAGAACATTAATTCACTGGAACAACCACCCCAGGGATATGGTGGGGTCCCCACCACTGGAGGTTTTCAAGACGTGACTGAACAGGGTATCCTCAGATTCAGATAATCTCATCTAGGCTCCCCTTCCTATGAAAGGCTGGACCAGATGATCTTTCAAGGTCCCTTCCAACCTGGGCTATTGTATGAGTTTTTACTTCAATCAATAGAAAATTAAACCATTTGTTATATCTACATTACAGAATGCAGTGGCACTAGCATAAAATTCTCCTATTGCTATTATACACTAGGAGTTGACTACCTGTTTATCAAGCATATGCTTTTTTTCCCCAGATGCTTTACAAACCAATGGGTTGCTCTGAGAAGATATGATTAGGCAGAAGTAATGCAGATCTTGACCCTACTTCAGAAGGAGAAAACCCTTTTTTATTGTAGTTGAACTGAAGGGTTTGTTCGGCTGCAGAACAAATGTCTGTGCTCACCAGAAGATGCTATACGCCAAATTATTTTGAGGACTATAGAGTGGTTAGGGCAAACATCTAGTATTCAGAACTCAAAGATCTCCTGTCTCACCACTGCTTAAAGACAATTTATGGCAGAGCCTAACAAAGGAGTAGGACTTTGAAGCAAAAGGCTTAAAATATAAATCAGGAAATAAGGTAGAAAAAAAAAACCTATGGAGTTGGCAGAAAGAACCGTTTATGAAACTTACCTGCATCTTCCCAGTCAGTGACAAAATGTGAACTACAAAAAGGTTGAGTCAGTCTTTGCAAAGAAAATTAAAACAACAGTAGTTTTTTTTTCAGACAAACTACAGAATCATAAGTAAAATACAGGAATTATATAAACTACAAAAGGAGTTTAAACAGATTAAAACCAGTCTAAGCAAGGTCCAAAGTCTGTCTTTTGACTGAGAACAATGATTTTGAGACTTCTGACAAATGAGAATAAGGAATGCAAAGGGAGGCAGAAATAAAACTAAGGATCAAATGCACTAAATTTGCATGGGGATCAGATAATATCTGTGACTGAATTATAAAAAAGTTGTTATGTAATGCTGCTTCTTAATAAAGCCATAAAGCTGGGGATGGTGCCATATGACTAGAAAATACGAAACAGTTTCTGCTTAAAAGAGAGAGGATAAAAGAAATTTGGGTAATTACAAGCAGGCTAACAATTGCAATAACTGAGATATTAAAAACAACGTTAAAAGAAAAAATTAGTGAACCCTTCTCTCACTATCTGTTTCTATTACAGCACTATGAGAAGAAATAAAAGATAGAAGTAAATAGGGCTGGTTTTCAAGCTATGCTTTGAGGTTTGTCACAATGCAACCAGAAACCATGTTGGCACACAAAAAAAACAGATTTCAAGTATTTCCTAGGAGGTATGCCATTTCTTCTTGGGACTGATAATTATCTGCTTCAACAAATTCAGACAATCAGAAATATGACAGATGATCTGGACCTTTTTAATTAATAACAAGGGAAACTGAGTGAGAGAAAAGAATTAAGGAAAATGGAAATTTGCCAATTTGAAATGGCAATTAAAACAAAAAAACAACTATCTGGACAACAGAGACATGGACATGTCTATGAAAGAAGGCAGGAGATTGGTTGTCAATCCTTTGATGGGCTGCTATGAATTAAAAATCTTTTTACTTTTATAACCATTGTTTAGATAAAGTATGTCCAAAGCCCTATTGTGCATGTAGATAACAAGAAAAATTATTGAAAAATATTAAAATTTATTCTAAAATAAACAAGCGAGCCATGGGACACTGGTAAAAGAAGGTGCTATCTACTCTGCAAAGGAAGGTGACATGCTAACCATGACAGCCAGTGTAGAGTGTGAGTTCAAGAGGTGTAATATTCTCTCTCTATTTTAATTACAGCTAAGTTGAATGTATACAATTTAATTTAGCTAACTGGAAATGCAACATTCATATGTTAAGCAAAATTATTTTAAATTTCATTTTGGTCTGAGTCTCAATAATCTAGTATCAGTGGTATATTTTTAACTCATAGAAGATAGGTAGGTGTACTGAAGTGTAAAAAGCTTCTAGAATCTATACCTCCTGCTCAGATTCAACCAGCCAACAATGTATGGTGATGGACAACAGCAGTCACACTGTCTTTTAGTCCTGTCCATTCATCTACCAATTCTTCCTTCTAATTATTTTTGAACCTTTCAGCCAACTTCAACCACAGCTGACACAAGGACAGAGATACTAACTACTTACAACTATGGTTAAACAAGCTAACAAAAAGGAAACAGTGGCTAGGTAAGTAAAGAGAAAGATTCAAACTTGTGCCCTCGGGGAGAGAAAGGCAGTAACAGGAGCTATATAGTTAACCACATAAGAATGCCAGCTGGCCAGTCAGCACGTAGCTTGGAGCTAGGCATGATGCCTCTTGCTCTGCCAGTAGTTCAGTGACACAGAAGAGGAACAATGATGTTGTGGAAAGCAGAGGGAGAATGGAGAGAACGCTGCAAGCAGCAGATATTGCAGGGACACAAGGCCATACAAAACACTGGGGATTGAAAGGGCTATCTGGTGCTCTAAAAACTCAGGATACAAATCAGCACGGAACCAGGTTTCATTATCCTGATGGTCATAGAATGACTTGTATAAAGCTGTGCTTGCGCTGAATGAATCACTTCAATATGTACAGAGATATTAAGTTTTTTTTGTAACAAGAGTTACTGTGCATATGAAGTTATCTCAGCAGTATTAGATTAATCAGATCCCAGCAAAAAGTAGAAAACAGATAAAACTGCGTAGGTTGACAAGATGTCAGTACATGAAATTGATAGCTTCTCAGCATCTTCTGAATGCATAAAATGGTCGTGTACTCAATAGCTGCTCATATTATGAGAATCTCTGTAGACATATATGAAGACTGTTTCCATGAACATTTAAGTCAGAAGATTATTTTCCTGGAAAACAGTATTGCAGTCATTATAACAAATAATTTATAATAAAGAGTAACTTTGTTAGCTTCTTTTCATTCTCACAAAAACTACAACACAAAGGAAAATAATTTATTTCAAAAGTAAAATTCTGCAACTGTTACTGCATTCCTCTCAGAACAGCAGATGTGTTTAACTTCAATATGAGAGTGCTACTTTGTCAATAAGCAGAAGAGACATTGTCTGCTAAAAGCATGAAGGATATCATGCTGACTTACAACAGTCAAAGAAGATTGAAAACCTCATCATTTTATCACGCCAGCGAAGGGCTACGCAAGAACAAATATTTCTTCTGAAAATTGTTATCACAGTTCTTTTTTGTCTAACAAGCACAGAAAACCTTATTCAAAGCAGAGCCAAAACTATGTCATGTATTTGTGAATAGGCCTACAGGCGTGACTCTATTAATCATTATCTGGAAAAAAGGACTTTTTTCTAAAAATAGAAGTAATCATGCTATTGTGAAAACCACATTAAAAGTACTTTACATCAATGCATCTTAAGGAATATTTCAAAGCAAATCTGTGTCTCATAACCCTCATTACAGGTAAAGAAAAACACAAAGTAAGGGAAGCTGAATGGGTGTTGTGGACCCAGACTAGTCTGGGTAACACACCAGGCTGGTTATTTCCTCAGTTTTTATACCGCATGTTTTGATAAAGAGGGTAACATTTTCCAGGGAAAACTGGGAGGAGTGGGTGATAAACTGGAGAGTTGTACTGCGATTCAGAGGATACTAGATAGGCTGGAGAATTGGGTCAAGAGGAATCTCATAAAGTTCAACAAGCGGAAACTCAGAAGTCCTTCATCTGGGTAGGAATAACCCCATGCACCCATACAGGCTGGGAGTCAATCCTCTGGAAAGCAGCTCTGCCGGGAAGGACCTGGGGGTCTTGGAGGACAAGAAGTTGACCATGACCCTGCAATCCACTTTCATAGCAAAGAAGGCCAACAGAATCCAAGGCTGCATTAGGAAAAGCATCACCAGCAGGCCAAGAGAGGTGAAGCTTCCCCTGTACTCTGCACTGGTGAGGCCACACCTAGAGTACCATGTCCATTTCTGAACTACCCCGTACAAGAAATGGACTTACTGGAGCAAGTCCTACACAGGGCCATAGGGACTGTAGCCTCTTTCATATAAGAGGCTGAGTGCTGTGGCTGTTCAGCCTGGAGAAGAGAAGGCTCAGAGAGATCTTATCAATGTACATAAATACCTGAGGGGAGGGATGAAGACAAGGGACCCAGGCTCTTCTCAGTAGTACCCACTGACAGGACAAGAGGAAATAAGAAAAAATTGAAACACAAGATATTCCACGTGAATTCAAAAAACTCCACTTTTTTTTACAGTGAGGGTGGTCAAACACTGGAACAGGTTGCTCAGAGACATTGTGGAGTCTCCATCTGCGGAAATATTCAAAACCCTACTGGACACAGTACTGGACAACCTGCTCTAGTAGACTCTGCTCGAGCAGGTGGTTGCACTAGCTCTCAAAAGGTCTCTTTCAACCTAAATGATTCTATTATTTCATATAAAAGTAAATAATTAAATAAAATTTGACACAGTCCCCCATTACATTCTGGTCTCTAAGTTGGAGGGACATGGATTTGACGGAAGGACCACTCGCTGGATAAGGAATTGTCTAGATGGCCACACTTTGTTGGAGACATGGACAGTGGGATAGAGTGCACCCTCAGCAAGTTTGCTGATGACACCAAGCTGTGCGGTGTGGCAGACATGCTGGAGGGAAGGGATGCCATCCAGAGGGACCTTGACAGGCTTGAGAGATGGGCCCATGCAAACCTCATGAAATTTAACAAGGCCAAGTGCAAGGTCCTGCATGCAGGTCGAGGCAATCCCAAGCAGAAATACAGGCTGGGCGGAGAATGGATAAAGAGCAGCTCTGAGGAGAAGGACTTGGGGGTATTGGTGGATGAGAAGCTCAACATGATCCAGCAGTGTGCGCTTGCAGCCCAGAAAGCCAACCGTGTCCTGGGCTGCATCAAGAGAAGCATTAGCAGCAGTTCAAAGGAGGTGATTCTCCCCCTCTACTCTGCTCTCGTGAGACCCCACCTGGAGTCCTGTGTTCAGATGCGGGGCCCCCAACATAAAAAAGACCTGGACCTGTTGGAGAGAGTCCAGAGGAGAGCCACAAAATAAATCAGAGGGCTGGAGCACCTCCCCTATGAGGACAGGCTGAGAGAGTTGGGGTTGTTCAGCCTGGAGAAGAGAAGGCTCCGAGGAGACTTAATAGCAGCCTTCCAGTACCTGAAGGGGGCTACAGGAGAGATGGGGAGGCACTCTGCATCAGGGAGTGTAGTGAGAGGACAAGGGGTAACGGGTATAAGCTGAAAGAGGGTAAATTTAGACTAGACATTAGGAAGAAATTTTTCACTATGAGGGTGGTTAGACACTGGAACAGGTTGCCCAGGGAAGTTGTGGATGCCCCATCCCTGGAGGTGTTCAAGACCAGGCTGGATGAGGCTTTGAGCAACCTGGTCTAGTGGAGGGTGTCCCTGCCCATGGCAGGGGGGTTGGAACTTTATGGTCTTTAAGGTCCCTTCCAACCCAAACCATTCTATGATTCTGTGATTCTATAAGTCACCTCTTCCTCCCAACTCTGTTTCACCTATGCTGCAAATGAGCAGAGCAAGCACTATTTACTTATTGCTTCTGAAGAACAGATGTATCCACTTAACCTTAGAAAAGGACTCTAAATTTTAAACCTTGAGCAGACAAGGTACTTGTCTTCCTGTCATTTTCCAAGGCAGCTCACTCTTTCAGATACCGTTGGGAGCCCCTTGCTCAGGGTTTCGGTTTATCTGTAGAAGGCCAGTAGAAGGCCAGGGACCCTGAATCAAGGTGTTCCAAAGCCAAAGTTCATAGCAGATAGATAGATTAGAGGGCTGCAAATGCTCCATGGATAGAATTGGTATAAATTATGATGCAGTCGAATAATACAGCTACTATTCTTCCTCTCAGACCTCTGATTCAATACCACAAAGAATTGCCTAACTAAACATCACTTCGATAATTTGCTTTGTCCTTAGCATATAATGAATACCTGATAGTCTTATTTCATATGCACTATTCAAAGCTTGGATTGATTAGAGACTTACTAGTTTTCTTTCTGCTTTCCAGTGGTGCTTGTCACTATAAATCTGAGTGCTTTACAAACATTAATGAGTTTATTTTTCAAACATACCTGTGAAGTGATATTTTTGTACTCTCTGCAAAGAG
The DNA here is from genome assembly GCA_013400615.1 of Syrrhaptes paradoxus. Taxonomy (NCBI): domain Eukaryota; kingdom Metazoa; phylum Chordata; class Aves; order Pterocliformes; family Pteroclidae; genus Syrrhaptes; species Syrrhaptes paradoxus. The sequence continues at coordinate 15,198 of VZTO01006062.1, read as the reverse complement.
CATTCTTCAGTTCTGGTTATTCAATGTAAAATATTTACTTTTTTCCAAAATGTTTTAATATTTAAAGCAGACTTCTCAATTATTTCATTTGTACCAGAATTTCAGATGCTCAACTATCTGAGCCAATGGTTATCTTCTAATCAAAGCACTTCTCTTTTGTGTGAAAGCTGAGAGTGCAACTATGCTATAAGAGATTAAAATAAACAAAGTTTTTAAAAATGCATTTTCTTTTTCAAGGAGGAATTGTTTCTGGGTATTTTCTTTCCATACTCTCCAAAAAACAGAATTTACAGCAAAAGCTCCCTGAAAAACCTGAAAGTTTGTCATTCAATTTGTCCTACTAATAGATAAAAAAGGTATGGTTTGGGGAATAGACTATGTAAGCTTAACTTTCATCTCCCAGACAGCAGATAAGTTCTGTGTCAGATTTTCTCATATGAGGTTCTCGTATTTCTTGATTTACATTTATTCCCTCCAGATATCAAATAATCTTACAATATATATAGCCAAAGAGTAAGAAATACTACAACAGTTTTATGTCACCCTTAAAGAGTATTGCTTCAAATCACCTGTAAAGGCAAATTTTTCTACATAAAGCTTGCAAAGCATTTCTGATTTTCAGATGTTTTCAGAATTAATTTGCAGAACCTCCGTTTTACAAAATGCATAAAAATGGGGTAAGGTCTATGTTATGGTTTTGGGGGGGGGGGGTTGTCTGGTAGCAGGGAGGGGCATAATGGCTCCTTAAGCAACTGCTAAGAGTTCCCCCAGCCTCCAGTCTGCTGCTGGCATTAAGGGAGTGGCTACAGGGGTGGCTCCTTTTTAAATGACTCTTAACGAGTCACCCCCCACCAACGTTTGGTAACTGGGGGGGGGGCAGGGATGGGCACTATCACGTAACGTTTTTGTAAGAAACTGCTTGAAGTGTCCCATGTTCAGACTGGACCCATCCCAGGCCAGGGCTGAGCCAATCGGTGCCTCTGTGAATAACATATTTAAGAAGGGGCACAGAACAATGGGTTTGGCGTGGCCCCGGGCAGGGTACGACTCGGGTGGGCCGGTCTGGCCGTCCAGCTGCCTGCCCAGCTTCTGCGAACAGATGTGCCGTGGCCCAAGCCTCTGCCAAGGCTCACCCAGGAGTCCGTTTTCCCATGAGCCGATGAAGACCTTCGACAGCAGAGAAAGAAAGATGCTGAAAGAGATGGCCATGCAGGTACTGAGTCAGAACCACGAAAGAGAACGCTCTCAGCATTCCCCTGCCACATGGTGAAGAGCTGTGGAGGACCCCACACAGGAACTATTGTAGCCCCGTTTGGAATTGAGAAGCAGCCATAGAGGACCCCACACTGGAACTAGAAGCCCCACACCAGAGCCAGCAGCTGTCGGGGGACTGTAGCCCTGTTCAGAAAAGAACTCATATTGGAGAAGTTCTAGAGAAGGACTCTCAGCGTGAGGAAGGGACTCAACATGGCAGCCGAGAGAGACTGTGAGGAGGAAAGAGCAGCAGACTGACTGCATCCCCCCCACTCCCTGGCCCCCATGTGCCGCCGGCAGGAAAGAAGGTACAGAACAACAACGGACTTTGGGCTTTGGGAAGAAAGGAGGGGTGGGGGAGAAGTGCCTTTTTTGTAAGATGTGGTTTCTCTCTTTCAATATCCTGCTTCTTGTTGTAAATAGTCAATAAATTAAATTGTTTTTTTTCTTGTTCTTCACAAGTCGTGTCGGTTTCTTGCCCGTGACCCTGAGTAGTGAGTGAGACCCTCCCTGTCCCTGCCTCAGCCCACCAGATGTTTAGAAAAAGTGTCCCTGTGGTTTTATAAACCACCACAGTCTACCAACATGTTTGTCATTATGCAGTAACTCCTGAAATGCAAATACTTAGAAGATATCTCACAAGGTTTTGTTAAAGCATACAAGTAAAATGCATAGGAAAGTGGTTCTATCTGTAACTGAACCTTAGTTCATTTCAGCTGCATAATCAGAAGCATATAATTGTTTAAGGAATTATCTTTTTTCTGCACAAAAGGAACTCAGTTACTTGCAAATTGCAATTCCTGAGCCACAACACGCTGTGATGCTCTAAGAGGATTTGCAATTTTTAACCATCTCGTCTATTAGAAAACATAAAAGATCAACTGGAGTATCTAGGCTGAAGCACAGCCACGCTTGGGCTTAGTTATTTTATTCAGAACTTCAGTACACCAAACACGGACATCTAAATCTCAAGTAGTTTATAAGTACCACAATGGCTAAAACCACAAAACAATTTATTTATCTTCAAAAAGCAGAGTTACAATTTAACCCAACCAACCATAGAATTAAACATAATAATTCATCTCAAGAAATTTGTTTAACAAGGGAAAAACAGAAAAGTGGTTGGGAAATACTTCTGGCCACCAGACTATAACTGCCTGTCTGCTTAAGAACTATTTTAATATTCTTGGCAAATATTTGCAGTTATTTTTAATGGGGGTAGGAACCTTTGAGGCTGCTCAAATTCCAGACCAATATTTCTTAAACTGAAAGATTTATGGCTCCACACCTGTAACATGTGATTAAAGTAACTTGTCTCTCATCTAAGAATACGCAAGTCACCTAGACAGGACCAGCCTGAAAGCTACTTAATGGCGCACACAGGAAGGCTAACACCTGACAACTTTGCAAGTACATTCTGTTCAGGATTTTGAAAAATGGCAACTGTCACTGAAAAATACAGTGATAGACTGAAATCCTGGACAAATTTACACTCCTCAAATTTTGCCTGGACCCAATCCCAATAGGTTACAATATTTCTTTCAGGATTCTCCGGTTTCTTTCAGGTTACTTGGGTCATAGAAGCAACAAAATCTAAGGTAAGAGAAAGCAAAAGGCATCTGAAAAGTGTTTTGAGGGGAAATCCCTCAACTCCTTTTGCTACTTAGGCTCACAATGAGAATTCCAAGGCCAGGAAAGCACTGGTAGAGAAAGCTTTCTGCAACAGCGATATTTAATAAGCCATCTGTTAAGTGGTCACACTTTATGTCAGTAAATGAGGGTCAACAGATGTGTTTTTTTTAACTGAAAGATTTCCTAAACTCCAGTTTACTACACTACACTGACCAGCAATATCAAAAGGTACCAGCAGAATTGTGAAACCCAGGAGAGGCTAATCTAACAACAACCAAAAAAATCACCTACTTACGATTTCCTGTTTTAGGAGGAGTACCGTAAAACAGGCACATTCTGCATCCTCTACACACAACATATTTGCTCTATATTTTCCAATAGAAATTACTATTCCTTAGAATTCTGAGGGGGTTAGCACACACACACACAACACTTACACGTTACTCCCCCCTACTCTTTCATGGAGGAGGGAAAAACAGAATTCCTTATTGCTTGTATTGTTGCCCAGTGGCACTGCAACAGCATTATTGCTATTAAGAGGCCATAGGCCTTAGGCTTTACCTTATGCTACTGTTGCAAGACTCTAGTCTTGGTCCATTAGGCTTGTTGTGAGCTTCTTATGAGCTCCAAAATGGAGTTCGGCATGAGGTTTCTCTTCTTACAATGTAGAGTTCAAGTCTGGGATAATAGCAAAGGTCCTGAAAATACGGACACAGGACTATAAACAAGTTGCTGATAGTCCATTACTAGTCACTGAAGAGGTTTAAACTCCGAGAGCCGGGCAAACGCTGCTTTATGCATAACAAGAAAAGAAGGAGCATGAAAAATCCAGATGAACAACGGAGTAAGGCACCAGGTGTGGCTTGAAAAATAACATTCTCAGGGATTGCATAGTAGTTCAGGGGGCAGATGACAAAGGCTAAGAAAAATCTAGAAATGCAAAACTTCTTATGAAAAAGCAGTATTTTGAATGTGGGTGGTACAATCATCACAGGAATCCTCACCACAGGACCACTGTGGGACTGCCACAGCTACAAGCATGCCTCCTGCTGTCCCCACCTTCTTAAAGGACTCTTTCTCTCCCTGCCTGCTCCAATAAACCCAGCTTTCCCTCTCTTCCACCTGCATAATTCTTCACGGATCTTTTGGCCTGTCAGCTAACCATCCAGGGCTACATATATCCTGAACAGTTCTTTTTCTCTAAAGATAGTTCAATCTATTCATGTTGCCTTAATTCTGTTGACAAAGTTACAAAAGAAAAAAAAATCCACAGTGGTACATTTATCCTTTTCTTTAGAGGCTTGTTTATAGTAAGCTGTTATTCTTAGCAATTAAAATCATTTACTTTAGTCCAATCATTAGCTAAAAATGTTAAAAACTAAAAAGTAAACGCACAGGCAATCCAGGTTTCACAGATAATTTTGTGAAAGAAAATGACCTTGAACAGGATGCATAGTTCCACTTACAAGAGCAGGCCATAACTGCTATAGGATAAAAGACCATCATCATCTCCTGGGCTGCAACAAAAAAAGGGGTGGCCAGCAAGGAGAGGGAGGTGATTCTTCCCCTCTACTCTGCTCTTGTAACCCCATCTGGAGTACTGTGTCCAGGTCTGGGGTCCCCAGCACAAGAAAGATGTGGAGCTCTTGGAACAGGTCCAGAGGAGGGCCACAAAGGTGATCAGAGGGCTGGAGCACCTCTCCTATGAAGAAAGGTTGAGGGAACTGGGCTTGTTTAGCTTGGAGAAGAGAAGGCTCCGGGGAGACCTCATTGTGGTCTTCCATTACTTGAAGGGAACCTATAAACAGGAGAGGGAGCGACTGTTTACAGGGGTTGATAGTGAAAGGACGAGGGGGAATGGTTTTAAACTAAGGGAGGGGAGATTTAGGTTAGATATTAGGAGAAAATTTTTCACTCAGAGGGTGGTGAGGCACTGGAACAGGTTGCCCAGAGAAGCTGTGGATGCCACATCCCTGGAGGCATTCAAGGCCAGGCTGGATGGGGCCCTGGGCAGCCTGCTCTAGTGGTTGGCAACCCTGCCCACAGCAGGGGGGTTGAAACTAGATGATCTTAAAGGTCCTTTTCAACCCACGCCATTCTATGATTCTATGACTGGTACAACACCTGGTAGAAGCATGAGGCCTTGAGAAAGGTGTGTATCCATGAGACCTGTATCCATTGTAAGTTGCAAGTCTAGAAGAAGTGAGTCTAAAGAGAACAAGTGAATCTATAAAGAAAATCCAGAAATATTCTTGTGCTGTACTGGAGCAGAAAGAGAAGCCTATGGGGAAACAGTAAGAAACAATCACCAGACAGTTGTTGGCTTTCATAATCAAGGGATGTCAACTGGTAAAGCAGAACCACTGGTAAGAGTACTTGTTTGGGTACACCTGCCTAAAAAGAAAAAAAACCAATCCTCTTCTCTTAGGAATAAAACCTAGGGGTTTACTATAAAGGACAAAAAGTCTCAGATGTAAAGCAGAAAAAAGTGAAAGATCAACATGTCTGCCCTGCTCTTTAGGTATCTGGAAATCAAAATGGGAACAAATAAAAGGTAGGTGGAACTACTTGCAACTTCAAATTAACATAAAGACAAGGCAGAGGCAAGAAAGCATAAAAGCTGAAGTGTAAAAATTAATTTACAGTTAGCAAGGGAACACAAATGACAACACAGAAATTCCTATTAAAAGTAAGAAGAAAGGAAATATAGGATGTTAATGGGAAAGAAGAATAAGCAACATGCCCCACGAAAGACTGAAATGCTCAGTTCCTTTTGTCTACTGCCTTCATAAAAATTATGATGTCTGATCATAGACTGATACGTATTAATTCTGTAGGGCCTGAGCATAAATTAAATTCAGTACATACTTAGAGAGCTAGATGAACAATCCATGAATTATCAGTGATCATTTTTGCAAACTGATTATCTTGGAGCTTAGAGAATACCAGAGGGCTGTAATGGGGAAAGCAGAAAATATATCTTTAAAAAGGACCAAAAAAATGGTCCAGGGAATCTGTACATCAGTGGAATTTCTATTCCTAAATAAGTATTAGAACAAATTATTAAAAAGACAATTTATAAGTATCTAGAAGATATGAAAGCTGTAAAACAAGAGCGAACATGAATTTGCCAAGAACATCCTTCTGTCAAAACAATATGATTTCCTCCTCTAACTGAACAGCTTGCCTAATGGGCACAGCAACAGATACAGTAATTCTCAGTTGTAGTAAAGCTTGGAAAGATGTTTTGGTGCTACCCCATGCTACATTTCCATTAGCAACCTCTGGAAAATTAATTATACCAGGGTAATGTGGTTCAAAAGTGGAAAAGAAGTGGTTGTAATTCATTTAACTGGTAGCTTAGAAAACAGAATAGAACATACCCATATGGAATTTGCAAAGGCCAAGTTAAATCAAAAGCATTTTATAATCTAAACATTAACTGGTAGCTTAGAAAACAGAATAGAACATACCCATATGGAATTTGCAAAGGCCAAGTTAAATCAAAAGCATTTTATAATCTAAACATTAGAAGTCAGAATCATCTTACTTCTCACAACTGGAGAATTGGTTTAAAAACCAACAATATATAAAAGTGCAAAATAATGTAAGAAATCAAATGGAGAAGTACAAAAGGGGAAAAGAACAGCTAGGCAACAACACAGTAGAAACAGATCTGGTGATTTTAATTATTGCAAACTAAATTTGTATCAACCCTGTGATACTGTAGGAAAAAAAAATCTCAAAGGTTTAAATTTTTAAACTGCATCAGTCTAAAAAGATATTAACTGTTCTTATGAAATTTTGGATGATAGACCTCTTTTAAATTAAGCACCAAATTTTCACAAACACATTCTTAGACATCTGGAAATGCATACCAAGCATGGGAAAAAAATACACACTTTTCCTTGAGAAATCTATTTACTTTCTTGTAGCATTCCTGTTAGTTCTGATATCTACATACATTACATGTAAATAGTAAATTACTATTTTGAAAATTTGTACTTGGATGTTCGTAAGAAAATCCTTTGAAATAAAATTTTATCTACATTTTCCACAACCATAATTGTTTCAATATAATACTTGATCTTTTGATATCTAAATATACTACTTCAATATTTACACTTTCTGTTTCTTAATGCATATTTTAGGTTCCTACTTCTCACATTCTCTATCATGTTTAATGGCTGCAGTATATAAGATCAGGAAGCATTCCTTAGGTGTTTAAATAAACCACCATTGACATCAAAAACAAAACTTGAAATTAATACAGCAGATACTAATTAGCAGAACAGAAACTTCCTGTAATAGACTTTTCTCAAACCAAGGTATACCAATTGATATATATTAGCACACAATCCTGTCAGAGTCTTACCATTAATTACCGGTGTATAAACAACAATTCCAACCAAATTAGGATCAGATACAGTCGTGTCCAGAATAAGGCCACCAATACTGAAAAGCAAAGCATAATATTTAGAATAAGGCAAACAGGTACGTTAATTAGTATTCTAAAACTTTTTTAGTAATCTGTCTTGGAACATCTTTGAGTCACAATTTTCTTCACAATTCATCTTTCCCCCCCACACCATTACCTCTTTCTCAGCTACAGACTAATATTGCTATAATTATGTATATACTAAAATCGACTTCTTTTATAACAAAGACCATAGAATTTCAGCCAATCGCTCCACTTTTAAGATTCATATCTTTCATGAAACTTCAGGAGACAAATAGCTCACCATTTCCTTCCCTTGATATGGCACTCTTCTGCTCAGTCATTGCCACAGGCTGGCTCCCCCCTCATTCCCACCTTTGACTTCACAACTTCCTCATTTTGGGAAGATTCAAGTTTATTCACACTCTACATTCTAGAGGCTCCTTACATGTTTCTTTTTAGTACAATCATTTATTCAAATAAGACACAGAGACACAGGATGACCATCAAGATGAAGCCAGACAAATAGACTTACCTGCTTATAACCATGGCAGTTATAACAGGCTCCCATCCTGAATGGAGAACAGTTCTGGTAGCTGGGTGTTTGGCAGCTATGACAATCCCCATCGGAGTCAGAGCCAAAAAAAAGGCACCAACCAAAGGAGATATATAGTAATATGTCTCTAAAATAATATAGAAAAAAAAAAACCAAACCTGATATACTTTCAAGACATTCAAATATTTTTTTCTAATTCAGAACTCTAAAATAGATTATAATCTACATCATGCAACTTAGGAATTTTAATAGTCTTTATCACTACTGTACCTACTGCACTAAACAATATAGTTAATATCTGCCATCCGTGATCACTGTCTCCCATCTTTTCCAGGATAAAACTATCTCCACAAAGAGGGAATTTTGAAGAAAATTTTTGTATGATGCTATATGATAAAAATGCAATAAGGATGTGGAATATAAAACATTATTTTGTAACATGTCTACAAACAAAAGAAACTGAATATATTGAAAATGCATTTTGTTTATACATATGTGCACTCCCTTCTTTCCAAAGCACAGATAATACTGTAATCTTCCCAGAAATAGCATATGCAAAATGATGCAAGCACAATGTATAATATTGAGACATTTATATCAGTAGATCAGTATTTTATAACCAGTCTTGAGTTTGAAAGTTCACAGCCACAGTTCTGCTGCTTGCACCTATCCATCAGAATTGCATCATATTTCATAGAAACACAACTGCAAACACCAGTGAGTACCATCATAAAGCTGAGCTTATGAGGCAAACAGCTGCCTCCACAGAAAGAATACAATTTTTTTTTTATTACTTGGCTTTACAATCCCATGCACACAGAAGCTATTACAGTCATCCGAGACTTCCTAATTCAACAGTGAGGTAAATGATGGAAAACTTATCCAAATGATAAATAGATATATAAACTATGCAAATATTCCACTTTTAAATACATTTAGTTTTATGAGAAATGTTTGTCTAAGCTTTCAGAATATGGACAAGTCTTAATGGAAAATATATTTTAAATTAACAGGTTGAAGTAGTTAATGTAGGACACACAAACACTTTACCAAAGAAGAATATTTAGTATACAAAAAATTATTCTCATACATGTATTATGGCATATTACAAATGCCGCAAATTCAACCCATTACTACTTTGATGTTATCTTGGTGGAGCTGAAGTTACTCCTGGAAGAATTGCTGTACAGTTTCTAGAAGTTACTATCCTTCTGCATTTACTGGCAACAATCTCAGCAGCAGAGCCAGCAGAAAAGATAGTAAGCTACCTGTCACTGGGTAAGCTAAATGTAGAAACCTATTGGAACGAGAGTGAAACAAAACCCAAAAGAACTAATTTTCTCCTTTCCTTATCTAACTGTTCTACAGTTTATTATCTCCTTCTTCATTTGTGGTGACTTTTTTTGCTCCTTTCTTCTCTTTCTGTGAGCTAAGAGATGGGCCTAAGGTAAAACAGTTCTCACTCAAAAGAGTATGCACAATACATTATTCCTTTATTTGATAATTATAGTTTTATCAAACTTAATAAAAAAGACAAAAAGGTACTGATGTAAAGTTCTTGAACTACTTATGGCCAGGTAAATGCATCCTTCCCTCCACTTGCAATGAAGAAAGATCCCTGTGTGCACTAAAATTGGTCACATGGAGAGGCATCATTCATTCTACATCTATTTATTTGAAGACTGGAAATTTGTCTCCTTTTCCCCTCTCTTTTTTTCCCCCAAAATATAAATCATACTGTATCCCTGCTACTTTTACTTTCTCCCTCTCTGAATGTTCCTCTCATATGGAAACAAGTTGAGGCATTAGCATGTTCCAGACACCCAATAACTGATTGAAAGGTCAGAATGAGAGAATAGCTCTAAATTACTATATTCAGTAAAATAAAAACGGGCACAAAATAAGTTCCACGTCTTTGCCACATTTTTGGAGAGGTTGCCATTGTTTCATTAAAAGGTCAAGTCTGCTGTCAGCAAAGATCCTCTGTTGCAAACAAACACTGAACAGCAAAATACAGATGCAATGGTGAACATTACCCTAATTTATCACTAATTTTTGAAATTCTTTCACTTGTACATCAACAACTAACCCACTGTAGGGGTTAGTTATTACAGGACTTCTACCAACATAGGAAAGGAAATTAAAATTCAAAAAAGCATGCCTTTTACAATAATTTATTTTTTAATCATGCTAACAACTAAATAACTTTTTAGAACGTGTTCATGAAAAAAGGGAGAATATTTAACTGTCTGCACCAGTCTCCAAGCTTGGAGAGCTAGTCCAAAATAGGAATCCAAGAAGTACAAAGAGAAGAACACTAAAAATAAGTAAAGTATATCATCTAATTCCTTTCTTCGGAAAAAAAAAAGCGCACAAAGTGCACATAAAACTGAAAATGAACAATGAACACTAACCAAGAATTATTTAATAGGCAACTTCTAAATAAATAATAACTATGTAAAATATAAAATATACACGTCATCCCGCCACCAAAATGTTTTGTAAGAAGTTTAAAAAGAGGAAAAGAAAATATGAGAAGACAGTCTCGCTAGTGTATAATGATTCATGAATTGTAACTAAAATAAATATAATTTATATCTGCAGTGCAATAGGACCATTTCAGAGGTCAACAAGGAGCTAGAAGCAAGGGCAGCTTTACAAATCTTAGAAAACATGACTACACCATGGCTGATTATCAAACCTTTCACTAGTTGAATCAAACATATTTTAAGTTAGTTAACAGCAGCCACAGGAAAAAAAGAAATATGTGTCCATAAAATGATACAAGCTGTCATTTTTACAGCTAACAAAGCAAAAATTAGATGAACTTTCAAGAGAGTATGTGTTTTATAGCAATAAAACAAAAGTGCACAGTGATATAAAAGACAATGACATGAAACAAAATGCAACCAGTGGTTTTTTTACATGTTAAGATAGGACTTTAAAGACTACTCAGCAGTGGCTTAGCTTTGTTCCTCTGAGTGAACAGAAAGAGGAGTTAATTTCTTTTGCTTTATTGTTTAACATTTAGTACATATAAATGTCTTAATTTCACTGTAGAAAAAGTACAGAGAAAACCTACCAAATAGGTTTTATATCCAAGGCCTTTAAATGGAGTTGGACATAAAATAGATTATAAAAGCTACCCCATGTTGTAATACCACCATAAGTTTCTTCTTGAAAATAACAAAAGCCAGGAGTGGCTCTCATTGTGTGGAGGATCTACAAGGATAGGACACACCCAGAGCTTAGATTCTTTAAAAAAAAAAATCTTTTGCTGTGGTAGGACACTAACACTTTATTGGGATTCCCTGTTCTACAGTGCTAGAGAGAATGATAAATAAATAGGCCACAAACCATGCTGCTAAACAAGGACAAGGTCAGGTATTAATGTGTTCACAAGTTTTAGACCAGACAACTGAAATTCACCCTGCTGGGGTTTTTTAAGGAAAAGACGATGTAACAACTAAGGCAAGGCAGTTGCTCCCTCCCTTCAATTTTTTAAATTCTACTGCCTGTCTATTAAGTTGTATTAAAAACGGAATTATAGAAGCAAGTAATAGTTTAGAGTTATATTACAGAATCTGTCACAAGTGAGCAATTATAGACTCCAGCTACTCAGCTCCACTCTAACTCTTGGAAACAGAGCACAGGACTTTTTTTTTTTTTTAGCTATAGGAGACTCTACTTGTAGAACACCTTACCATAAGAATCTAAAAAGACATTAACTTTGAGATGCATCTTTTAAGGAAGGGTGGGCCATCTTCCTCTTCATATTTAATTCACAGAAGAAGAAAAGGTATTCTGCAATAGCTGGAGGATGGGAAGAGGGAATAAATGACTCCTGTTTTAGGGTTCACTTCACTCAGTTTTTGATAGATTTATAGCAGGCAGCTTACACAGTAAAAGGAATCTCGCTCAACCTGCCTCTGCTATAGAATTTGTACCATCCCACAGTGGAAGAAAAACTCCTAAAAGCACTGAAATCTTCAATGAACTTCTGGCTGTGACCTTAAATTTAAAAAAAGAAGGGGTGAAGAAGAAAGAGACAAGGTTCTCAACTGAGTCCCTACTTATCTTCATTTACTTTAACCCTCATCCCTTTTGTAAACAGTGATATAACTTAACCTTCTAGTTCAGAGAACTCAGGTGCTTAATGTCTTATTCCTTGTGCAGGGTATCTACTGTGACATACTGTTCAGTGCAGTGCCACTAAAAACAGTGCAACCTCTGGCAAGAATGAGCAGTAAATTGGAAATATACTGCTTCAAAACAACTGGTAAGAACCTGAAAATAATAACGTGAATCACACAATTTGTCTTCTATAACTAATCTCTAATTCTAACCAGCTGACATTTTCCTAGTACCTTACTAACAAAACATGATTGTTGTTTTTCCTGTGCATACCTGAACTACTACTAGTCAATACATGCAGAGAAAAACAAAAGTATAACCCTCTCTCAGAGTCCATGAATGCCAAGAGCGGATCAGTAGGACAAGTTCATTNAATGCTACAGCCCTTTCCCCTGCCTCTTCTGGGTGTGCCATGAAGCATCATATCAAACCAAACACTGAGCACAGGTGTACAGCTCTGTTACAGACAAGCATAAGGGTTGTACATAAATCATTCCCCTCTTCCAGTCTCATTATCTGAAAACAACTCTTCCCACACAGACAGAAGCCAACTTTTGTTTCAGTACATTTAAGTAGTTAGGCTAGTAAATCATAGGGGAAAATCATAAGTAATTCAGAATACAGTTCTGAGGTGAAGCTCACCTGCTTCATTACTAGCTCATAAATGAGTTTATAACATGCCCATTGTGCTTGTTACACTAGCATTGAGAAAGCAAGGAAATGAGAGAAAGAACATAAGAACACCTCTACTGGATGAGGCCAAAGGTCTCATCTAGGCCAGTATCCTGTGTCTATGGTCAAAAACAGTACGAGTCAGTATTAACGATCTACTGTCTTTGAGTCATATGGGTTCAACTTAGGCAATTTTATAGACAACATTTCAATGCAAATACATAAGAAACTAATATTTTTAGGGAAAAGACTTAGGAAACAAATGAAAAATCACTGGCATATTCATTACAATGTAGTCTACAAAGGAAAATTTTAAAAAACAAAATGAGGTTTGACCCACAGGGCATAAGTTTCTAAGAAACTTCACTTGAAATACTAGTTAACATTTAAAGCCTGAGGTCTAGCATTAATTATTTTAAATCAGACACATTCCTGGCTAGAACAAATTTTAATTATAACCCTAGCCCCAAATCTGATCTCAGTGTTAACCCAAATTTGTCAAACTCTTCCAACTCCACAGATGGCTAGTATACGCCAGTAATCCTAGCTAACTCTCCCCTAGCTAACTCCTTTCTATCTAGCTGGTATTCCACCTTCCCTGACACTTTATTGACTAGCATAAACTCTAATTTTGAACTCAGTTCCAATCAAACATATCAATTGTTGGGACCTGAAATCTATTTTAAGCAGAATAACCCAATATCCCAGTCTAGTAAGACTTTTGGCCATAGCAATAAATCTAGATAAATAGTCTCTAATGAGCTAAACTCTAATTATTATCTCAGTCCTAGCATTAGCTAGAAACACCAAATTTCATGAGAATAGAGGCTTCCTCTCTGATCTTCTCATTAGAAGAAAAGAAAGAAGAGAGGTTAAAAAAACTACTAATTTTCTTTTCACTGTTAAGTTTATAAACTTCTTTAGAAGAAGTATCTAAAGTAAGTATTTCAGAAATAAGTTATGGAATATAATATATTTAAATATAGTTATGTAATAAACAATACCATT